>CAJQZJ010032551.1:5494820-5542418 GCA_907164525.1 Lophiomys imhausi
CGTGGGTGCGTGGGGCTTCGGCCCCTCACGCCACCTGAGCCGGCCTCACTCCCTAGCTGCTTTGCCGGGTGTGTGGGGCTTCGGCCCCTCCCGACGACTGAGCCGGCCTCCTTCCCTAGCTGCTTTGCCATGGGTGCTTGGGGCTTTGGCCCCTCCCGCCGCCTGAGCTGGCCTCCCTCCGTAGCTGCTTTGCTTTGGGTGCGCCGCCCGCTTCCCACCCCGACTGCTCTGCCCGCCGGCCTCCCACTCAGGCTTGAGTGGCTGTGGATCACCCGCCAAGCCCCCTGTTTCTTCCTTGTTAAGACTTCAACTATTCTGCAAAGTTTCCTAGGTAGTTATAAGGTCCTCCTGAGGTGTGGGAAGCCCAGTTGGCTAGTGGGTGATCGCCATGTAGCCTTTGATTCTGCCTGCTATGTGTTGGGATCGATCTTACCAGGCGCCTCTCCAAATAGGAGTTCCCGAATCTGGGATTTAGTGGCTTCCGTGTCTGCGGGAGATGGGGGGAGAGCCTTTCCCTGGGACTTTTAACAGTCCCTTGGGAACTGTGAGTGTTCCCGGAGGGGCCAGACCCTCCGGTTTTTGCACAATGTCCAACAACTCTGTGTTTTCTATGGCTCTTCTCTCCCACATTCAAAATGCGTCCGTGCAGTTCGCCACCATCTTGCCCCCCCCCACCTCATCTTTCTTATCTTTGCCGTTCTTGGGTATTTCAAAAACGAGTCCATTTCAGGTGAAACTGAATTTCTTATATTAATAAGCTTAAGTATTTGTCCATATATTGAAGAGCTAGTGGGTTCTCTTTTCTGTGGGCTGGTTGTTTGTTTTTTGTTTGTTTGTTAATTTTATTTTTTTATGGCTTTTATAAATTTTCCCAATGACAGAGATTGGACCTTTAGCTTTTTATTTTTTTTTCAGCTCACTATTTTTTTTAACTGTTTTATGTACTTGTGGGTAAAGATAAATATCCCTTTTCTAAAAATCATGGGATTTGTTCTATCCCCAAAATGGTCTTTTCACTCCTAAACTGTAAATAAATTTATTTCTGTGCCTTCTTATTTTACTGTTATGGGTTTAGTTTTATGTTAAATTCCTTAATAGAACATCAGTGTGTGTGTGTGTGTGTGTGTGTGTGTGTGTGTGTGTGTGCACTCACACACGCGTGCCTGAGTACGTGTGCCCACATAAGTTCAGGTGCCTATGGAAGCCAAAAGAGGGTGTCGGACCCTTGGCACTGGAGTAACCCAGTGATGGGAGGTGGGGGCTGGAAATCAAATCCAGGAAGTGCTCTTAACCACTGCTGTCTCTCTCCAGACCCCAGTCTTTCCCACTAATCACATCATATGTTTAATGGTTATATGACCATAGCTTTATGAAATATTTTAATACAATGAACATGTGTTTTTCTACTATTTCACTGGTGAATTATTCATTCCTTGTTTGTTTTCCCAAGTGGTCTTCAGAATATTCTCATTTAGTTCAAAAGTGTGTGATTATGTTGAATTCAAATGCATTCTTTTGTAAACTAACTTAGAGGAAAGTATGTTCTTGTACATAATTCTGAGTCATCCTAGAGTAACATCATGTTCCTTTACTTGATTTCAAAATGTCTTCCCAACCCACCCTTGGGAAAACTTTTAATTTGTCTCTGTATAAATCTTACATATTTCTTTTTACATTTACTTCTACAAAATACTCTGTTCCCTTTTAAATGAAGTCTTTTCTTCCCTCAATCACTGAATTGATTATGTCTTCTAATATAAAGGGATACAGCCATCTTGCTAAATTAACTGTCTAGATACTGTACATACTCTGATTGAATAGTTTCATTTTCTAGTTACATGATTCCCTTTGCCTACCCACTAATTTCTTCTCTGACGTAAAATAACAATTGGCTATCCTCTTCTTCTTGACTTTGAGGCAAGTGCTTCTAATATTTCCTCATGAGATGGGTATTTATCAAGTTTAAAAAGTATACATTTGTTTAAATCTTATTAAGCATTTAATAAGAATCATAATTGAATTTTATTAAATGCCTTTTTATTACCCATGGGGAGAACAAATAACTTCTTATTTTTAAAAATAACTTTTTATGTGCATGAGTGTTTTGCCTGCATGTATATCATATGCTCCATGTTCCTTCCTGGTACCCATGGAGACCAGAAGAGGATATCATATCCCATAGAGCTGGAGCTACAGGCTGAAGAGAGTTGCCCTATGAGTGCTGGGAACCAAACCCTGATCCTCTTCCAGAGAAGCCAGTGTTCCTAACCACTGAGCCATCTTTCCAGTCACCATCTCACTTTTGAGTTAGTAACATGGTGAATTTTATTAGTATATATTCCAACACTTAGCTCTGAATTCTGGAGTAAATTTTACTTGGTCTTGATATAAGTCATTCAAATGTGCTAGTAAATTATGTTTTGAGTCTTTGCAACAATTACAAATAAGTTTAGTATGAATTTTTCCTTATGCTTCTTCCATTTGGTGTCAGTGTTACATTATTTAGTATTTTAAAAATAGGGGAAATATCCTTCCATCTCATGTTCTTAAATACTTAAGGATGCTGATGTTAGCTGCTCCATGGAAGTTAAGTAAAAGTCTCTGTGAGAAATACAGTGCTGAGAATCCATCAGGGTGTCCGTGGTGCCTTTGTAAGTCTCCTCCATCACTCACAGAGACAGAGAGAGAGAGAGAGAATGAGAATGAGAAAGAATGAGAATGAGAATTAATTAGTTTTCTCATTGTGATAACAAAATCCTTGACAATATACAACTTACAGGGAAAAGTATTAGGTTCATCTTACAATGGAAGGGAAGTAGTAATCGTGACACGTGTTGAGACGCCTGGCTGTCCTGTATCTAGTCAGGATTTGAAAAGCAGTAATAGTAATTCCCCTTTCTTAGGTAGCTTTTCCTTCTTATGTGCAATACAGTACTGAAACCCAGGAAAGGTGCTACCCACTTACACTCATCACAAGTATGATGAGCTGTCACAAGGATGGAAGAGGCTTACCTAATCGAGATAATCCCTCACAGGTGTGTCCAGAGGCTTGCCCCTTAGGTGATTCTAGATCCTGTCAAATTTCCCAGCAGTATTAACCATTACCATGTATGTGTACGCCTATGTGTGAGGCCAGAAGTCAATGTCAGGTTCAGCCTCAGTCACATACCACATTGTTATTATTGTTATTGTTGTTGTTAATTGAGACAGGGTCTCAGTATACAGTCTTAGCCAGACTAGAGCTTGCTATGTAGACTAGGCTGAACTCACAGATATCCTCCTGCATCTGCCTCCTGAGAGTGCTGAGATTAAAGGTGTGAGACATCATGCCTGGCTCTATCTTATTTTTTAAGGCTGACCCACGAATTTCTTGTTTATTCAACTTGACTGGCTGACCAGCAAGCCCAGGAACCCTCCCAGCTCTTCCTCCCCAGTGCTTAGATTACAGTCCCATGAGGGTTCTGGGGATTCAAAATGAGGTCTTCATATTCATACTTGCGCGGTTAGCACTTTACCCGCTGAGCCATATCTCAAACAATAGATCTGTTACTTTAGACATTTACAGAAAAGCCATGGGTTTTGTACATAAAATGAGTCAAGTGGCCTCTGCATTTTAACTGCCCCTTCCTTCCTGCTTGCTTTCTTCCCCTTTTCTTGAAGAATTTAGTAAATGGTTTTTCTTGTTCACTTGTCCTACAGAGAAGCAGCTCTGAAGGCTTTCTTTGGTCTCTCTGCCTCATTTATCTTTGTTCTGTTCTGATTTTCTTGACGGTGGTGTTCATGTTCATAGTACTGACCACTGGGGCAGAGTGTGGCATGTACTGGACAAGTGATCTCTGCACAGTCTCCTTTTACTTTACAAGTTCCCCAGTCTGGCCTTGAACTCATTCTGTAGCCAAAGTGGACCTTGAACCTTATTAGGGCTACTTTTTATGAACATTCCAGGACCATTAAGGATGTGTTATGATATTTACATCTCTTGTATAGTTTCATGACTGTTTCTTTGTCATGGACTGAGAAAGGTCCATTAAATTGTATACTTCTTTTTTTTTGTTTGTTTGTTTACCCTTATATCCCAAGTCGTTTTTTTTTTTTTTTTAATTAGACTTAACATTATTCAGTATTTGGGGAATAGATGACCACTGAGGGTCATGTTTTCTTCATATTATTTCATGCTTCAGGTTCTGCATTCAAGTTGAGCTGACATTAGAATTGTTCTCTTTTGCTTTTATTTTGGCTTCTAAATCACATTAAGTGCTTGTTATACAACATATAATGGAGCTTTAGTTATGATCGAATATGAAGGTTTTATCTTAGTAGACAAGATTACCTCATTTGTTGCTTTGTCAGATGATTCTGTTTGTTTGTTTGTTTGTTTGTTTGTTTGTTTGTTTGTTTCTGGATTTCCTTCCTTTTCTGTTAGTATCCCTTTCACAGAAGATTGACTCTTTTGAACTGGAAAGACTCCCTTGTTGCACATTGTATATACAATTAATCCTCCATGTTTTTATTCTTTAGACCCTTTTTAAAAATCTCATGTCTTTGATGTTTGAAAGAGTACTAAAAAGTGTATGTGTTAGTTCACTGTTGTTTCTGAACAAATACCACAAAATACGATCACTTAAAACAAACTATATTCCTTATGATTCCATGAAGAGTCATTTGGGTGTATACCCAGAAGTGGTATGGCTGGGTCCTGAGGCAAAGCTATTCCAAGTTTTCTAAGATATCGCCAGACTGACCTCCATAGTGGTTGCACAAGCCTGCACTCCCACCAGCAATGGAGTAGGGTATCCCTTTCTCCACACCCTCGCCAGCATGTGCTGTCATTTGAGCTTTTGATCTTAGCCATTCTGACAGGTGTGAGATGGAATCTCAGAGTCGTCTTAAGTTGCATTTCTCTGATGATTAAGGATGTTGAGCATTTCTTCAAGTGTCTCTCAGCCATTAGAGATTTCTCCTTTGTGAATTCTCTATTTAGCTCCATCCCTCATTTTTTGATTGGATTATTTGGTTTTTTAGCATTTAATTTCTTGAGTTCTTTGTAGATTTTGGATATTAGGCCTCTGTCAGATGTGGGGTTGGTGAAGATTTTCTCCCAGTCTGTAGGCTGCCATTTTGTTCGAATGACAGTGTCTTTTGCCTTACAGAAGCTTTTCAGATTCATGAGGTCCCATTTATTGATTGTTGGTCTCAGGTCCTGAGCTGTTGGTGTTATAGCATCCTTATTTGTAATAGCTAGAAACTGGAAACAACCCAGATGTCCCTCAACCGACGAATGGATTAAAAAACTGTGATACATCTACACAATGGAATATTATTCGGCTATCAGTAACAATGAAATTATGCAATTTGCAGCCAAATGGATAGAACTAGAGAAGCTCATCCTGAGTGAGCTAACCCAGACTCAGAAGGATGCATATGGCATCTATTCACTTATAGTAGGATTTTAGCTATATAGTAGAGGATATCGATACTATAACCAACACACCAAAGGGACAGACTTTTTTTTTAATTTTTTATTCTTTTTTATGTTTGTCTGTTTATTTGTTTGTTTGTTTTTTAGTTCTCTCTCCCTGGCAATGAGACACTTTTCACTGGTGGTACTGCATCTTAGACCCCCCAATGTATGATGAGGCTCTTGGCCCTCATATGACCTCTGAACTGGGGTGAGGGACTGTTATATAGGGGAACTCCAGAGAAGTGGGATGGAAAGGTTAGGGGATAAAGAAAAAAAATGAAATGTGAAGTTTTGGCCTTTTGCTACTAATTGTCATAAACTGTTTAGGATAATTAAGAAATGCAAACTAACAGTCATGCAAGCCTGTCATTTTGTTAGGTTCTATGACAGTCTATTATAGTTATTTTCTAAGCTAATCAGAAATCAAGTTGCTAAGAGACAAGCAACATTTGCTTATCCTAATATAAGAGATAGATAGGGCCTCTTCAAAAACCTCAAGAGATCTGCAGAATATGGCATTCAAAGATGTTTTCTTAACTTTAGATTTTTTTGATATTGAGACATGTCAACTCCTGACAGCACCCCCTATTCTACTCCAAGTAGAAGATGAACATCGAAGAATCTCCAGTGGGAGATGATTGAATTAGCAGCAAGCCTATCTCTTGGCAGGAAAAAAACCCTTGCTCCAACTGTAGACAGAATGCTGTCCAAAAAGGACAAAACTTGGAAGCAGGTAAGTTGACAGCCTAGCTCTGCCAAGACAGGGTAGGTAAGTCCTTCATAATTCCTGCTTTACAGTTGATGTCTGTCAGAGAAATGGGGCCAAACAGCTGAAGATTGATGCTGTAATGTATGGAGAGAAATTGGGAACTGTCCAGACAGCCACTGGTATGTCATTTCTTAATTTTGGAAGCTGGAGTCCCTGCACTTCCTATATAATCAGATATATTTACCCCTCTCAGGTCTCTGAGGTGGTTGAAGAATAGATAGCTAGAGTCTCATAGTTAAATTTTGAGTTGTTTAGGAATCAAGAGGGTGTTCTGGATCTAAAAAGATGTTTTTAAAATTGTGATGCAAGTTACTATGAAAGCTGAGTTAGATATAGAACTTTAAACTCATGGAGATGGTTAGATAGTAGAATGTTAAAGTCAGGTGCCAAATGCGTATAGACTGGACATTGGGATTGTATGCTAAGCCATATAACTCTCATAATTGTGGCCTAATTACCTCTGTTGTTTTGTATTGTATTTATTATTATAAGAGAAAGAGCAATTTGTTGAACTTAAAGGGGGAGCTGTTAGGGGAAAAAAGATATACCTTAAACTTAAAAAAAAAGGAAGGGGATGGGTGGGTTGAGGCGGAAGAGGGTGGGAGGATGAGACTTGAGGGGAGAGTAGGGAGGGGATTGCAATTGAGATGTAACTTGAAGAAATAAAATATAAAGTAAAAAAAAAAAACAAAACTATATTTCTTTTCATTCAGCCTCTGAGGGTTAGGGATAAAGGTATGACACAGCCTGGCATTCTACTTCCCAGCAGTTTTACAAGGTTATGGTGAGGACATAGGTCTGGTTTTCAGTCTCATTTGAAGCTCAGGTGGGGAAAGGTTTCACTGGCTCACTCAGGAGCCTTTGGAAGTCCCCTGTTCCTTGTATGTTGCTAGAGCAAAGGCTGAAGTGCCATGCTGTCTGGTTTACCAGGCTGGGTCTCAGTTCATTGTAGCATGGCCTTTTCCAACATGGCAGCTAGTCTGACCAAAGAAGGCAAGCCAAGAAAGCAATTCAGAGAGCCTTTAGGGAGGACAGAGATCATAGTGTTTTATCCACTAATCATGACGTCACTCCTTGCCAATTGCTGCATTCTGTGGATTAGAAGAGAGTCAGAGGCAAGGAAAAATGGTGGACATGGTCATCTCCAAAGATGAACACAGAAAACAGTGACTTTGCACACTGCCTCCACCTCAGTGCTACCATGATAAAGAGGTTCTCTGAGGTATCCAGTACCATCGGAAGATGATGGCTGCAGCTCAATCTGCAGAACTGTTAACTGCATTGCATCTGCTCCTAAAGACATACCAAGGAAAAGAAGGAGAAAGTGCAGGCTGTCAGATACCGCAGAGGAACCAGCAACCGTGTAGTTCTTACGAATACACTGCCTCAGGTTTTAGCTATTAGGTACCTGATAATGCTTGGACAAAGGGGACGATGATGAGGCCAAGAATAACGAAAGCAGTGAGCACAATACCAAATTTAACTAAGCATGCTTGAAAAACCATCCTGGAGAGGCACTGCCAGTGGCCACATGTGGGTCCAAGGCTGCCATTCTAAAGCCTCCTTTGTGCTTACTCCCCCTTTTAAAGCCAAAAACCAAAACCAGCAGTGTGACTCCCAACATCAGAGTTTTGCCTGGGCTTGGAATGTGTGCAAATGAAATCCCACCGTATTCTGATATTCTAACCATGATCCATCTGCTGTAATGTCCATGTCTTTTTGGCTTGTTTCTTCCTTCGTGGTAACATAAAATGTATTGAAAATGAACATTCCTACATTTCTGGCATCTTCATAGAACGTATATTCAGATTTCTTTCCAGCATATTCCTGGGGGTGGAATTAGAGATATAACAGTGTGCAAACAAAGCCTGTAACAAATATTGATGAGTAGTCTTCCAAAGTTGTTCTAGAGGTCCAAATGTTTACATCAGTACACCACAATTTCTATTTTCTATATCCTTGTCAGGACTTAGAATTCTCCATCATTGTCAATGTATGAACAAGTATCTAAAGATGGTCTTAATTTGCCTTTGCCTGATAGCTGGAGAGGTTTGGGTATATTTTAATAGGCTTAATTGCCATTTAAGTATCCTCTTATGAAATACTCAGGTCCTCTGCCCATATTTCCACTAAGTCTCTTTTCTTATTTGATCTGCAGTAGTTTGGACTTGTTGCTTTCTTTCTTTTTTTTTTTTCTTTAAATGTGCTAGATACACTTTGTTGGTTATATGCAATGCAAATACATCCCCCATCTATTGCAAACACCTCTGATAGTCTTATACTTACTTTTTAATAAACAAAAACTCTTCATTCTAATGGAGTATATATAATTCATTTGTATTTTTTTTCTCCTTGACTGTTGGTATTTTTGTGTCCTATTTAAGAAGGCTCTGCTCTTAACCCCCCACTCTTTGGCTTTGATAATTAGGGAAGTTTCATGAGAAAGCCCTGTCCATAAAATGCACAATAAACAGTTCACCCCACCTCATTCCCCTCTCTCATAATGTAGCCATTATTCCTCCTAATCCCAAGCACTCCTGCCCCCTAATTGTGCTCCTGGGTCTGCCTTGCCTCATGACCATGTGTCTGAACATCACTGCGATGCTCTGGAGGGACTCATAGGTGAGAGTGCAAGGAATCAAACATTTAATGAGGTGCAGTCATCTTTATTGGGCCAGCTGCGCTGCGCTTGGGTTCTTGTCTTTTTACCGTTCCATGGAGAGGTAAACAGCAATGGGAACGTGTAGATTTTTCTGGACCCACATGTGCAGTATTCCACTTCAGTCACTGGCTCGTCTGAAGGCTCAGCCCAGCTCCCACATACGTGAAAAGTGAGAAGGAGCTGTGAGCTTTTCTTTGCTTGTTGTAAGAGCCTCCACCGCTGTTTTCCTTCCTTTCAACTTTGTCCCTCCACTCTCCACACATTTCCTTACTTTATACGGCACAGTTGCACATCTGTTCGGTGCAGATGTTTGAGATTGCTTGGAACAGCAGACCTCTAAATGGAGCACAGCACACCCTTTGCAGAACTCACTGTCACCTCACTGGGCCATGCTGCAAGAGGTCCCCCATGTTGCCTGAAGGGCAGAAGCTATCCACTGGCCACATGGTGGAGAGGAAGGTCTTCCCATTCCAGCTCAAGCTTTTTAACCTGAATTGGGTTCGGCATCCTGGAAGCACTGTGTCTTTAAAAGCGCCATAGGAACATCTGTTTCAAATTTTCAGGCCATGATCATGGTGAGGATTTGGGTGCAAGTAGTTTATGTGGGAAGCAATCCCAGGAAATACTGTGAGGGGCCATCTGCAGGGAGAGAAGTGCAGAAAGGTGCTTTGATGGGTATAACTCATCAACAGCCTTGGGCAACAGACTGACCCACTAGGACCCCTAAGCAAAACGTGTAGAACATAGGCCAGAATCCTCTCCCAGTGGAACAGGGTCAGCCAGCCCCCATCTCTTATGGTTGATGGTCCTGTCTGCTCACAAGTCCTCTAGGGACGAAGAGCAGCCATGCCTGCGTTGGTAATTTTGATAATTTGTCTCATTCTGAACACTTTGTCAGTGTCCAAATATCTTATTAATATAGCTGGGAGTCCGTCTTTTTAGATGCCCAGTCCTGTTTTAGTAGAACTCTGCCTTAATTCTCTGTGGGTGTTCCAAGTTTTTCTAGGTAAAATACTGTAATAATTTGTGCCCAGCTCAGCAGAGGTCGAAGGCCGAGGGAGTAGAAGGCTGCCCCTGCTCTTTGTCCTCCTATGTCTGCCCCCCATGAAAGCTGCTTAAGCCCCTACCTTACTCATTGTCCAACATACTCACCCGGGACCCTGGCCATGGAGCTGCCTCTGGTAAAGTTGGGCTAAGGCTGTTTATTGTATTCTTTGTCATCCCACCACTATCTGCTTCACCCTGCTCACTAAATAGAAGGTATCTGTTTGCTGACCACCCCTGGGAGGCACCTCCAAGAATTCCCTGAGTTTGGAACTCCTGAACTCAGTTCCCCGAGACAAGCCTTCTCTGGAGTAAATGTGAGAATTCCACTGAGGGAAATAAGCCAGTGAACATTTTAGATTTCCGGACTCATATCCCTCCTTTCTCCCTGTGTGCTTCAAATCCCAAATCTGAGTGGTGATTTCTCCATGGCCATGCCCCCAGCTGTGACCTGTGTGTGGGAGCGTTCTGGAGCACTCATGGTTGCTTCTCTTGTCTTACAGCATCTGATGTGTGCTGGGCTGTGGTGCCTGGTAGAGGGAGACACATCCTGCAAGACCAAGCTGGACCCTCCCCTGGATGGCACCGAGTGTGGAGCAGACAAGGTAACACCCAGCTTCCAGCACCCCTGGCAGGCAGCCTCATGTCTCCTAGATACTGAGCTTCTCTCCTTCTGGAAGGCAGTATGCACTCCACTCAGGAGCCTCTGGAACACCCCTGAGCACTCTAGGAGTGCCATGGTACTCACTGCATGCAGGTGTGTCTATATGACCCCTGTTTCCTTACAAAGCCTCAAGAATCAATCACTTCCTTGATATGTTTTGTTAAATGAACTCATTTCGTCGCACACATGAATTTTCTTAAAGGGAAAGGTTTTAAATGAGTAGATGTTAAAGGGAAATCCTGTTCATTTGCCATACACTGATGAGAATCATTCCAGCTCCATGTTAGATAGCAGCCTGATCCTTATGAAAGGATAAGATTATATGGGTATGAGAGAAGTATGCAGGATCTGCAGCAACACAACTTTCTCTTAATCTTACTTGCAAGTCTTCATTAGTTGGTTTGTTTTTTCCTCTCTCCTCCTCCTTTCCCTCATCCATCCCCCTCCCTGTTTTCCCTCCTCCTCCATCCCTCCTCCCTCCCCCATCCTCATCTTCCACTTTTCTTTCTCCTGCTCTTCTTTTTTGTCCCTCTTGAGATAGAATCTCTGTATATATCCCAGGCTGCCCTGGAACTTGCTGTATAGCCCAGGCTGGCCTTGAACTTGTGATCCTTCAAGGCCTTCACCTCACAAACGCTGGGGTTTCAGGCCTTTTACCACCATGTCTGACTTACTATAAGCCTTGAAAGAGTTAAAATAAGAAGTAATGCTTTGTTCTGATGCTGAGCTCATGGGAGCACTGGGTCACACACTCTAGGAAATATGTTTTAAAGATTGGCTTCCTTTTATCGTCAGAAAAAAAAAAGAGTGTTCATCTACCCACAGCTAATCCTTCCCCTCCTCCATCTGCCTAGCCCAGGCTAGCCTCACATTCTTGGTACCCCTTCTGTCTCAGCCTCTCATGTGCTGGGTTTAGAAGTGTGCACCACCACACCTAACTTTGACTCTCATTTCTAAGTATAAAACCCAACCTTCTGCCCTTGGATGCTGAAATTCTTGCCTTCTGGAGAGAGCTACACATGCATTGTTCAACGTTTACACACCCTCAGTTCTATTCCTGTACCGCATTGATGGATCCTTTTCTTGGGAATTTAAAAATTTCCTGTGGAGCACATTCCCTGTATAAGTTTGTGGCATGCTTCAAACTCCAGGGATCTTACACACACCAAGGTGAGCATGGGTTAGCAAACATGCAAACCCTGAAATACTTAACTTCCATTGAAATTTCAAAATGGGTTTTGATGCCAAGAGGGAACCAGTCCTTTGGGGAGCAGGTGGCTTTGCTGAGGGTGGCCCTTCTTTGTTTTTCAGTGGTGCCGGGCTGGGGAGTGTGTGAGCAAGACACCCATCCCAGAACATGTGGACGGGGACTGGAGTCCGTGGGGCCCCTGGAGCATGTGCAGCCGAACCTGTGGGACAGGAGCGCGGTTCCGGCAGAGGAAATGTGACAATCCCCCGTAAGTTCCCTGTCACACCCCACTGCAAGGGTCATCCTACTCTGTGGCTCTATTCCCCCAATGCTGAGAATTGTGTTATAAAGGGAAATGGGATAGACTAAGGTTGAGTTCAAGGGCCTTGAGTGTGTCTTATCTTACCTTTTGGGGGCTCTCTCTGAGCACACAGACACAGTGGAGCCCCAGGGCAAGCTGGCTCCATTACCCGTTGCTTGACTGCTATGCCCCTGAGACAGCTAGATGACAATCTGTCTTGCCTGTATCATGGTCTACTTAGTTGAGGGCCATTCTCAGCAAGCTTGGAGACTTCCCAGAAGGGGAGGCAGACCTTCAACTTGCTGTTGTCAGATTTGGGAGCAGGTTGAGCATGTATCTAGAAGTGTCTGCGGATGGATTCAGCATTTGTTCAGCTAAATCATTCTCACTATTTCTCTTTCTAGCACTACTTGACAGGAAAAAAAATGATGTATTTTTCTCTTTAAATTCCTTTTCATGGACTATGATGCACCAAGACCTTTCCTAGTCACCCCAAGACATTTGCTCTGGAAAACTCTGGAATAAATTTTTATGCTCCATTATAATAATTACATCACTATGGGTTTTCTCCTTCTCTGAACTTTCCCAATTTTAAACGTTCCCTTTGACCATCTGCTTTCTCTCTTGAATGTCCTAAGTCAGATCCAGTCTGTTTGGAGAGGGAACAAGTGGTAAATTGTGTCTAAACATGAAATGACTTTCCACAACGAAGTCAAGTTGATGACTAATTCTCAGATACCTCTTGTTTGTAAAAAAAAAAAAAAAAAACTTCCAGTGCTTGGGATGCACTGCTAAATAACAGGGGCAGGGCAGGTCACAGCAACTGGCAGCCTTAACTGTGCCAACCAAGGCTAGGAATATCCTTCATAAAGCTGGTTGGCATCCATAGTTTAGTGGGTGGCAGTGACATCATAATTTTCAGTAGTGCTGTAACAATTGGCATTATTAAAAAATGTCTTTTTTAGTTAAGATATAGTAGAATGTTTGGCACACAATAGGTATTCAACCTTTCAGGAATGACTTTCTTAACTAAAACCCAGGGTGACT
Organism: Lophiomys imhausi; assembly: GCA_907164525.1. Lineage (NCBI taxonomy): Eukaryota > Metazoa > Chordata > Mammalia > Rodentia > Muridae > Lophiomys > Lophiomys imhausi. The sequence goes on from CAJQZJ010032551.1 coordinate 5,507,958, forward strand.
TTTTACTCAGTGAGGGAGATGATTAAATACCTTTGGCTGAGTGGTAAGAAATGATTGGAGGATAGGTTAAGTTTTTGTTGTTTTGTTTTGTTTGGTTTGGTTTTTTGAGACAGGATTTCTCTGTGTAGCCTTGGCTGTTCTGGAACTAGGTTAATTTGTTGTTAACGTGGCTCAATTAAAATAGCTTCAACTCACAAAGAAGAGCTATGGGTTTGGATTCATGGAGTTGAGGTTTGGGTCCCCGCTGTCATGGTCTTTGACCGTTTGACAGTCCTCAAGGAAGACTCTCCTGTTCCCTGGGCCCTAGTTTCCCCTGTTAGAGCCCACTGGCGTATAAGAGGAGGAAGATACAACTGTGAAAACTGGCACAGATTAGTCAAGTCCAGTTGTATTGCTTACGCTACAGCACCTGGTAGTTTCTTCTTGTCCTAACTGCTAAAAATTGTAAAACGTTGTGGGGACACCTATGAAGCTATTGGGGTTTCATAATGGTCCTTATCACGAGAAAAAGAACCAGGATGAAGCCACCCACCTTGCCCTGTCTACCTCAAAGAGCTGAACCAAAGCCCAGCACAGGGTGGGAGGGGCTCATATGAAGTACAGAAGGCTATCTGAGGTGCTCTGTTCTTATAATTAGAGCTCATGGGCCTTGCTGAATACTGGTCTCCTTTGGCTTATCACCAATGTCAACTCTTATCAGTTGGTACCTAGTAAACATCACACAGAGCCTGTAAATGTCCAACATTCCCTGTGTCCTGACACGCTGGGCAGTTTGACTGTACATAGGCGACAACAGTACTTTTTTCACATCGCGTGATGTTGCCGGTGCTGGGGAAGTGCATTAGGCACACTTTTAAGAGGCCAGTGTTGTCCTTTTCGTTTGGCAGTGGTAATTGACTGAGGTCCCCCGGCTGGAGACAACTTACAGAGGAGACTTCCCAGAGCTCTGTGGCTTCTCACCAAGGCTGGCTAGGTCCTAACTACATCTTGACCTGCCGGCATGCTGCTCTGTCCTATCCAGGGGGCATTTTGGAAGCTACTCTCCTTAAGACTCCCAATGTCTAGCACTGTGTACCTGTGCCCTCCTTGGCTTGCCCTGGTGTAGGATTTCATGTGCTGGGAATCTAGCCCCATCCCCCCCCCACCAGATCCAGTGGCCCCAGAAGAGAAAGTGCTTATGAATTTTTCTTTTCATTTGTCTTCATTTTCAACCAATACTCACCACACCCGATTTGTTCCCAGACCCTCACCCTGAGCCCTGCCACATCATGAATTTCATCTCTTATATATCCACCTTTGTTTTACCACCAAGGGTTGAGAGAGTTGAGAGGATGGCCACACAGGCAGCCACAGACATGTGGGGTCTTCGCACATTGGTGTTGCACAATAGTGTTTCTTCTTGCCTAGTCTTGGCTGGCCCAATGGCTAGGGAACAGACTGGTGGTTAAAATATACCAGAAAGAGAAGGCCACTGCTCTTGTTCCTTCCAAGCCTGTATTCTTTCTTTTTTTTTTATGTTTATGTATTACTTCAGGTTACATCTCCATCACAGTGTCCTCTTTCAACCCCTCCCAGTCCCACCCTCCTACCCTCTACCCCCATCCCTTCTATCCCACTCCTCCAGAGTGGAGTGTCCCTACATAACAGTCCCCCACCCCAGTTCAGCAGTCATATGAGAGCCAAGAGTCTCCTCATACACTGGGGGCCTACAAGACAGCACCATTAGGGAAAAGTGTCTCATTGACAGGTAACAAAGTCTATGTTACTCTTCCCTTTGGTGTATTGGCTGTAGTATAGTTATCCTGTACTATATGGCTAAAATCCGATTACAAGTGAATAGATGCCATGTGCATCTTTCTGAGTCTGGGTTAGCTCACTCAGGAAGAGCGTCTCTAGTTCCATCCATTTGGCTGCAAATTGCATGATATCATTGTTTCTGATGGCTGAGTAGTATTCCATTGTATAGAGCCTGTATTCTTTCTAATGGATGCTTTTTTGGCTCTCAGTAAGCACTGAGTATAAAGAATGCTAGGTATGGGTTTACAGCAACAAGCAAAGAAGACAAAACCCTGCCCACCTTCCCAGGATCCCCCCTCTTCCCCTTGAAAGCGGCACTCTCTTCCCTGTTCACGTCTACCCTCTTCTTACATATCACATACATTATCACCTCCATTACAACCTTACTCAAGGGCACAGTCTGTGTCTCTGTCTCATTTATAGCTGTTTATAAGAAGTCTGGTGAATGGGCCCCACCATCACCATGTGTCAATTCCTAAGGTTATTAGTCAGGCAGTTCTGTGAGAGAGGCACCTTTTTTATCCACACTGAGCTGATCCAAAACTGAGTCAGATAATAGTTAGATGACTTGCCCCAGGTGACACAGGTCGATAATAATCAATGGCTTGATAATTTCTCCAAAAGACAGAAATCCAAGGTATCCACGACATTGGTTCCCCCTTGAGTGCCTGAAAGAGAATGTGTATCTCATATTAGTTCTGGCTTCCAGTGACTCTAGTGGTCTTTGTCCTGCCTGGCCTACAGACATGACACAGTCTGCCTGCACTTTCATGTGGTCTCTCTTCCTCCTCCTCTTCTTGAAGTACTACTCTTGCTTACCATTGGATTTCAAGTCCGTGTAGTCTGAGATGTTCTCCGCTTAGGATACTGAAGTACATCCTTTACAACCCTTTTTCTGGATGAAGTGATATTCTCACGTTCCAGATCAGCATGTCTTTGGGGACCAGCATGGCCACCATTCGGCCTACCCCTGCCTTGAACCATCTTGTCTGCTCTTCAGCCACAACGGTCCAACCCCCGGCCTTCATCAGTACTCTCCTTGCCCTAACTTTCCTTTCCCTTTGTTTAGCTCTGAATATAAATCTCATCCCCAGAGAAGCCCCTTCCCTGACCACCCTGTCTTTAAAGTGAGGTTCAGCCTCACTCTGTCTGAGCACCCTCCTAGCCTTACAGTTGCTGTGTCATATTTAAACTCAGTTGATTTTTGCTAATTTCTCATTGGCCTTGGAGCTTCATAAAGACCCAGGACAGGCTCTACCTTCGCTTCCCTTTCTACATCCGAGCAGTGGCTCAATAAAATATGCTCGGATGTCCCCTTGCCTGTTTTCGCAGGAGAAGCAATCTTTCTGCCCTTCCTGGACCCCTCCCCATAGCACATCCCTAATGTCTCTTTTCCCTTCAGAAACACGAAACTTAACCAAAACCATCAGACCAAATAATAGATCACCAGTAAACTCCCTTACCTGTATTACCTCTTGGATGCTCTAAAAAAACCAGGCAGTGTGGCCCACCCTTCTCCTGCATTGCTGTCTCTCACAGCCAGAAATGCTCAGGAATAAGCCAGAGTACGTCACCCCAGTCTTGCCTATATCAACTTAGAAAATGACCTAGTTTTGCTCCTGTAATATTGATGCCTTGGTAGTCACTCTGATCATTTGCTATGACCTTTCAGCTCCATTCCATGTTGGGAATGGGAGCAGCTCACCCTTCTCCTTGGGGAATGTTCTACAAGAGTCTAGCCTTCCTTCCTGGAGCCAACCCAGGAAAGAGGAGGAAAACATGGTCAGACTTTGGGCAGGCGGGTCCCCAGAAGCCCCAGTGTTTCCTGAAGCAGCTGGGTCAGCAGCACAGGCAGAAAGGGCTTGCAGCATAGGGCCAGATCTCGCACGATGCCTATGTGGTGACTGTTACAAAGCACAGCTGATCACGGCCTGTGGGCCAAGATCTGACCAAAACAACAAACTCTCCGTCTCACTCCTTAAATCAGATAGCTCACTGCCCTGATATTCCAAGTATTCCAAGAGGAGGGCCAAAGCTTACCGCAGTGTACAGCTTGGAACACTCCCATTAACCTCTCATCATGGTTTTCTCTGCACATCCCAGGCCCCTTTCCCTCTATTCTGCAGCTGGTTTATTCACTGTCCAAAGATACTGGCAAGGGAGTCCCCCATCACCCCACCCATAAAGACAGTTTTTATAGCTGGCGGGGGGGGGTGTTGGTGAGTCCATGCTTTGAAACCAGCTCCCTAAGTTTGTTCTTTCCTACAATTTGTATTGCTCTTGGTTAGAGTTAGTGTAAAATTCATCTCTGATTTGGATTCTGATGCTAGGTGAATGGGGGAGGAAGAGAGGAAGGCTCCGGTGCACAGGTGTGAAGAGCTGTCTCTGTCCCAATACCTGCAGGGTGGCGTGAAGAGCAGGAGTGAGAGGCTGGCTCATCAGGGCCACTGCAGCGTTGTCACCCCATGGCCACAGCAAATGGTTGGGGAAGCACCTAGTCACTCAATACTCAGTGGAGGGAAGGACAAAGTAAAGTTCTATGACTATGTTTTGCTTTGAGTCTCCTGTGTGCTTTTAGTATTAATGGCCTGTACTTTCTATGGGTTATTCAGTTTTTTAAAAAATTGAGTTGTCTGCTCTTAGCGGAAGTTACACTCATGGCTTAGATACTTTTCAGAGACCTTGGCACTGGAGCTGCTATTGGCCCATGGTGTACCAGCTGGATCCTCCTCTTCTAGCCTACATAGATTTATTTGTCTCATCCCTCCCAAGGTGGTGCTGTGAAGCCTACTGTGGTAGGAGACCAGGAGGAGCTTGGGGAGGATCAGGGTGAATAAAATACCCCTTTCTTTCCACACCCATTTTTCCTCAAAACCTCACTTTCTTATTCTCTTTTATTTTTAAACATATTTGTAAAAGTCAAACCGACAGAAAATCAAAACTCCCTGCAGAGGAATGTCCATTACCATCAGGCTAACACATATTCATGTGTGTCCTGGCATCCTGCAAAAGATGGTGCTGGCTCTCGGTGTTTGCCTGTGTGACCACATGACAACTGGCTAGCTTTGCATCGTGGCTGTGCTGCCATGAGACCATACATGTAGCAGCAAGGAGGCCATTCTGGTGTGCAAGTTACAGCATCTCCTTGGGTTTGGGTTTCACTCATCAGCTGTGAGGCTGAGCATCTTTGTATGCCTCCCTTGGATGTCCTTTTCTTGGGCAGGGCCTGTTCAAGCCATTTTAGTTTATATCTATCAAAGCTTAAACTCCATCAATGTTTTGAAGATCCTGAAAGATGACAGTTTAAACACTGAGGATTGACATCAGATATGCATCTTTTTAAAATATGTGAATGTGTGGTCATATGTGTGTGTCCACATGTGTGTAGTTGCATGTCTGTGCCCATGCCTGTGGAGGTCAGTATCTTCCTTGGTTTCTCTCCAGTATATGTTTTGAAGCAGGGTCTCTGACTTAAATCCAGAACTCAACAATTCAACTAGTTTCATTAGCTGTCTTGCTCTGGAGATTGTGTCTCTGCCTCCCAAGTGCTGGGATTACAGATGGGTTGCCATGACTACCCAACATTTATGTAGGTGCAAGTGATCCAAACTCTGATCCTTATGCATGTGTGACCATAAGCTCCAAAGATCCATCTTTTAAAACCCTCCTGCCCAACCGTCTCTGTGTTGGGCCATCCTTTGACAGTTGATGGGCACTGCTGTGTTGTTTCTCATCTCCACCCCTAGCTCATACCCCTAAGCAGTCATCCTGCCCCCCATTGTATCCTTGCTCTCTGCATCTGAAGGATGTGGTGAAGAACTTCTTTTGATTTTGTTTTTATGTTTATTGATTACTTCAATTTGCATCTCTATCATAGTCCCCTCCCTCCACCCCTCCTGGTCCCACCCTCCCACCCTTCTAACCTCTACCCCTTCTCCCACCTATCCTACTCCTCTGGTGTTGGGTGCCCTGCATATCAGCTCCCTTCAGTAGCCATTTGAGGGTTAAGAGCTTCCTCTTAAACTGGGGGCCTACATGGCAGAATTCCACCAGAGAACTCCTACAACTGATAAACACCTTCAGCAAGGTGGCTGGAAACAAAATTAACTCAAAAAAATTGGTAGCCCTTTTTTATACAAAAGATAAATGGGCGGAGAAAGAAATCAGGGAAACAACACCTTTCACAATAGCCACAAACAATATAAAATACCTGGAGGTAACTCTAACCAAGCAAGTGAAAGACCTGTATGACAAGAACTTCAAGTCCTTGAAGAAAGAAATTGAAGACAGCAGAAGATGAAAAGATCTCCCATGCTCATGGATAGGTAGGATCAACATAATAAAAATGGCTATCCTACCAAAAGCAATATACAGATTCAATGCAATTCCTATCAAAATACCAACACATTTTTTACAAACCTTGAAAGAACAATTCTCAGCTTCATATGGAATAACACAAAACCCAGGATAGCTAAATCAATCCTGTACAATTAAAAAAATATATCTGGAGGCATCACCATCCCAGATTTCAAGCTGAACTACAGAGCAATAGTAATAAAAACAGCATGTACTGGTATAGAAACAGACCATGGAATTGAATCAATGGAATTGAATTGAAGACCCAGAAATGAACCCACACGCCTATGGTCACTTAATTTTTGACAAAGAAGCCAAAACCATACAATGGAAAAAGGACAGCATCTTCAACAAATGGTGTTGGTCTAACTGGATGTCAACATGTAAAAGAATGAAATTAGGTCTATACTTATCACCTTGCACAAAACTTAAGTCGAAGTGGATCAAAAACCTTAACATAAAGCCTAACACATTAAATCTAATAGAAGAGAAAGTGGGGAAAAGCCTCGAACTCATTGGCGCAGGTGACAACTTCCTGAACAGAACTCTAATAGCTCAGACTCTAAGACCAACAATCAATAAATGGGACCTCATGAAACTGAAAAGCTTCTGTAAGGCAAAGGACACTCTCTTTAGAACCAAACAGCAACCTACAGATTGGGAAAAGTTCTTTTGATTTTTTTGCTCAGACTGTCTTCTGTGTGTCCTCGGTTAGCTGGTCCCTACTTTATGGTAAGATATCAACTTGCTGGCATCACCCTGTCACAGACCCCTAGAGAGCCATGGAGCCTACACTGTAGAGCCTGCAGGCCTGGGCCTTCTAGTTCTCTGAATAAAATCTGAGTAAAGGATTTGGACCCACTAGCAACTCGCAAAAGGGAATGACTATTCTATTATGAACTCTTGTTTTTACTGTCCTCATTTTTGCCATGCCCTGCTGGGTTTCTGTTGTTTTAGTCTTCCTAGATGTGTTTTGTTTTTATCCACCCTGAAAGGCTTCAGAGGACCTCCTGGGTGAGCAAGAGTCCCAGCCCTCTGCTTCACACCCACCGCTTGTGGATCCAGCCTCTCCTCCCTGACCTTGCTGATCCAACAAACCATCTCCCAAAGCCCAGGCTCCTATGTCTATGATTCAGGCCTCGCCCAGGCATGGGATACTTGGTAAACCTGGTCCCACCTGTGTCATCCTCCACAGACCTTTTCCCAGTCATTCTGTCTATCTTTCTGTGCCATATATGAAGGGTGCCTTTTTCTAATGGTTGCAGAATCACTCACTATACATGTTGGAGGATACCATCAATGCCCTGGTCATTCTTCTGATCCGTAGTCAGACGTGTTATCCATTGCGCAACTGGCCTGACACCCTGGTCATTCTTGATAGTCTCTGTGGTTGCTACCCCTCTTATCTACTGGGATACTGAAACCATGGATAATACCAAACCTTATATGTGCTTTGCTTCTTCCTATACATCCAGGCCTATGAGAAGTTTAACTTTAAAACTAGGCACACTAAGAGGAAAATAACAATGATAATCAAAATAATCACAACTATTTGCTATAATAAGGGCATTTAAAACATATGAATTTTATATATTTGTGACATTTCCCATTTTATATTTTTAGATCATGTTTGATTGTCCATAACTGAGACTACAGGAAGCAAACCTATGAATATGAGGAACCACCATACTGTAGAGCTGGACAGGAAGAGTAAGGGGCTATATGATCCTGCCACACATAGTTGGGGCATTACCTGGGTAGTGGACCTTGTAGCTAGTTGTATTCCCTTTTCCCAATGTTGGTCAAAATAATGATTCTAATTATTTTATATCAATATTTGATCCATGAATCCTGTTTTCTCTCTCTCTCTCTCTCTCTCTCTTTCTCTCTCTCTCTCTCTCTCTGTGTGTGTGTGTGTGTGTGTGTGTGTGTGTGTGTGTGTGTGTGTGTGTGTGTGCATGTTTGTACTGTGTAGCTAGGCATGGAGACCTAAGGTTTACGTTGGGGACCATTCACCATAACTCTTCCACTTTATTCATCATGTTGTACGTGTATTTTCAGGGATGACTATTTGGTATTGGATAACCAACTGATGTGGTTTTTCATGGGAAAGACTATTTTCCTGAGGATCCCTTAGTTGCCTATAGATCTTTGTATAGGGTTCAGGCCTTGTGGGCTTTTCCCTGTCCATGTTAACATGTCTGTTGTTATATTTGTTCAGCTCATATTTAATCAGTCATGTTGGTAACACTCTGTGCAAACTCCCTGATCCTCTGGCTTTTAGAATCTTTTTGCCCCCTCTTCCACAGTGTTCCCTGAGCCTTCTGTGTATCCACCGGGACTAGCTCTGCAATTCTGCATTTTAATTTGTTGTGATTTTTCTGTAATGTTCTTCATCTTACTGCAAAGAGAAGTTCCCAGATGACGTGTGAGTACTGCACTTATGTGTGAGTTCAGAACAAATAATCAGAATGTAGTTACAGATTATGCCCTGACTACCCTCAGTGATGGAGTGTGTAGCAAGGTGGCTTTTATTATTATTTTTACTATACTTAATTTACTGTGTTTAATACCTCTACCTCCCTTCCACCCCTCGTTCTCTTCAGCCCCCCCAACCCTAGATGGCAGAGAAAGAAGGTTAGAGGGAGAAGGGACATAGGTCTCTTTGAGCTACTTCCTGTTGATTAGGGTCATTGGATTCTTTGGGGTAATACCAGTCTCATTAGAAGTCCAGCAAACCAGAAGACCAGCAAACCAGGAGACAGCAGCAGGAAGAACAAGCAGCAGTCTGGGTGAGCAGCAACCACTTTCTACCTTGTAGCCCTTTCTCTTCTTTGTAGAGCTTTCTCCTACTTTGTTGTAGAGCCTTTTTTCTTCTTTGTAGAGCCTCTTTACTCTTCTTTGTAAAAACCCATTCTCTTTTACTTCTTTGTGGAGCTATTTCTCTCTTTTCTCTTTGTAACCCCCTTCTCAGGGCTTTGGCTCTTTTTCCCTCCTTTGTAGAGCCCCCTCTCCTTGGGGCTCTGGCTTTTTCCCTCCTTTGTAGAGCCCCCTCTCCTTGGGGCTCTGGCTTTTTCCCTCCTCCTTTCTAGAGCCCCCTTCTCCTTCGGGTTCTTGCTTTTTTTTCTCTCCTTTTAGAGCTCCCTTCTCCTCAGGGCTCTGGCTTTTTCCCCCTCCTTTGTAGAACCCCCTTCTCCTTGGAGCTCTGGCTTTTTATTTCTCTCTCCCAAGTCCTCAGAGTTAAACTTGCTCAGCTGGTTAAGCCACACCTCTGCTAGCTCATGAGACCTTTAATACTTTATACCTGTGTCTTAAGCACCCACCTGGGATTAAACAAAAACATTTCCACACTACCACAGGAGTATAACCTGTAAGATATAAAAACTTCTCCCCAACTTGATCTTGGTTGGAATGCTCTATCACAACAACACAGAAAATTATTTTCAAGCCTGTGGGTTCTTTCTTCCATCTACTAAAATCTGCTCTAAACTCATCTGATTATTGTGGTTTGCATCTCTTAATTTTATCTTTGTTCTTTTTAATAGCTCCATCTCATGTTCATACAATGTATACCTGTCTCTGTTTTTCCTTCACTCTTTTTTTTTTAATTTAAAGTGTATCTTTTCCCCCCACCATCTCCCCCTTTTAATCCAATAAAGGGCCAATTTTCTTATAACAATAAATACAATACAAAACAATAAGAACAATTAGGAAAATTATAATAAGGCATGACATACATTCCCAATGTTCAGTCCATGTGTATTTGGCAACTAATAAGAATATTCTATTATCTCTATGAGTTCAAAGTTCTGTACCTAACTCAATTTCCATCCTAACTTGCATTACCAACTTGAAAACATCTTCTTAAACCTACAACATCCTTTTAATTATTAAACAACATAAAACTTTACTTTGAGACTATAACTATCTAGTCTTCAACTACATCAGTACCTAAGAAGGATAAATATAGCTGAATAAACAGGAAGTGCAGAGCCAACAGTTTCCGAAACTAAGAAATGACAGACAACTGGCTGCCTGGACAGTCCCCAGTTTCTCTCTATAATGTTGGAGCATCTATTTTCAGCCTCTTGGCCCAGTATCTCTGACAGACATTAATTGTAAAGCAGGAATTATGAAGGACTTGCCCACCCTGTCTTGGCAGAGCTAGGCTGTTGAATTACCTACTTAAAAGTCACTTTCTTTCACTCTCAAGCATCTTTATGACAGTTGTTTTAAAATATTTGTCTATTAAGTCTAACACCTGAACTTCTTTAGGAATTGAGTCTACTTATACGATTTGTTCCTTTGAATCAGATAATGCTTTTCTGTTTTCTTTTGTGCTATGTGATATTTTTGCTGAAAACTGGCCATTTGAGTCTATGGTAGCTTCAGGTTTGCTGTCTTTGTTTTGTTTGTTTATGGCTGAATGATATCTCCGTGCCACATATGATCAGAAGGAAGAGTATAAGGCTTTGCAGGTCTTTTCTGACCCTGGATCTTTTCCTGGCCATGCCTCATAGCTTTATAACTTCTGGCGATCCAATAGATTTTAAAACACTTAAGGCATACATGTCTAGCATCTATCTATCTATCTTCTATCTATCTGTCTGTCTGTCTGTCTATCTAACTATCTATCTATCATCTATCTGTCTGTCTATCTATTTAATTATTTACTTATTTTGAGGCAGGGCCTCTCTGTGTAGCTCTGACAGGCATTTAGAAGGGAAAATGGTGGTGAGAAGCATGGAAGCTGATTGTTGACAATCCCTGGAAGCCATGTCACCTGTTGGGCTCTTCAGCAATATCAGTTTGTGTCTATACCTCAGTGGTCAAAAGCAGCAGTCAGCACTTGGAACACAGAGATTGGATATTTGGTGAATAAGTCTTTTTCTCCCACCCTGGCTCCATCAAGATCTTGACTATCTTAATAGTGCTTGGTATGGGATGGATACTAGCTTCCACCATACTAAAGGATACAGTGGACCAAAGTTAACTATACTGTACCAGCCAGGGATCTACAAGCTTTGACACACACTCCCATGTTTCAAAATAGTTCCTGATGACAGTGTTCATGACATAGAGACAGATCTCTGCCTTGTGGAAAGTCCCTGATGCTTTCCACTCTGCTGTCTCCTCTGACATCTCTCTCGCCCTCTACCTCTCATTTCTCCTTCTCTTCCCCTTCCTCCCCCTGTTACTTAATCATTCATCATGTAGTTAGTTCAGTCTGCTGTTTATTGAGGTCCGTCTAACCGAGACTCAGCTGGAGGCCGTTAGAGAGGGGGAGGAAGGGGCTCAGCCCACCATTCTTCAGGGCTGACTACAGCATAGCAGATGCCCAAACAAGAGGATGAGAATGCCAGGTGGCAAGGAAGGTAGGGCAGAAGTGACCTCAGCGGCAGATAGAGAACGAGAGAGCAGGAGGCAGGGAGCTCTATAGGAGGCAGAAAGGAAGCATGTGTGAGAAGAAGATGCAGCACGAGTGATGATCTGGAGACAGGCATCTCAAGCACACCTGAGAGGCAGTGGCCTTCTGCTTTCGAGGCTCAGCATCCAGGTGTCTTACGGCATCTGGTCCTTGTGATGCCTCTGTGAGAGCCGGCTAGAGGTGCCACAACACACATCCACCACCAATCTTAAACAGCAGATGATTGTTCACATAGTTTGAAAAGCTAGAAGTCAAAGATCAAGGGATCAGCATGGTTGGTTCCTATCTCCTAGCTTCTGGTGATAAGATGGCAGTATTGGATGTCCTTTGGAATGTAACTTTGCCAAGATCTCTACTCCCCTTCTCTCATAGAGCTTGTTTGTATAGCAATCTGTATTTTTTTAACTTTATTTTAATTGTTTATATGTTTTAGTGAATGTGCATTTGTATGTACATGTGCCAGGGTGCCAGGGTGGAGGTCAGAGGATAACTTCCAGGAGTCAGTTCTTACTTCCACCATGTGGGTTCCAGGGATCAAACATAGGTCATCAGGCTTAGCAGAAGTCCCCTTTACCTATATGTCATTGTAGCCTCATCTTAATTAATTGCATCTGCAATGACCCCATTCCCCAACAAGGTTACCATTCTAAGGCACTGGGGCAAGGTAGGATTTGAAGATACAAATTAAGGAGAAGGGGACGTGGGTTAGCTTAGACAGTTTGCAGAAGACACATACCGTATCACGCATCCCTTCTTGGTCCCCAGTCATGAAAACTTACCTATTACAGTGAAAGTGTCTCTCTCAATACCCCGTATGGCTTTTGAGGCACAATCCATCTCTGTTCCTTCTGTATTTGCTTTGGGATACAGAAATCCATCCTTTGTGTACTTGGTACCTGAGCCCAGAGTCCTTGAGGACATGGTGCTAAGTTGTGTCTATCTAAGTTCACCACACGATCAGTTCTCTGAGATATAATTGTGATTGCTTGGTGTTGTAGGCAGGAAACAGAGCACAAGGTCCATCTTTGAGATTCCATCAGCCCGTTAAGGATTGGCTCTTACTTAACGTGAGCCTAATTGGAACTTAGGACCCCTCAAAGGGCCATCAGTGTGTCACTTCCCCAACATTCTCCCCTCTAGAGGAAGGAATTGTTTAGTATGTATGAGGCCCATGGGGACCTGCAAGGGGGCTGCCTTCTACCTGGTATCTTATTCCCAAGATATCTTGTATACTATGAGCAATGGCCTCATCTGCTCTACCAAATGTTTTTATAACATTTTGTTGCAATCCAGTGGACCCATTATTTCACATGTTGTTCCCTGCTACCAATAGCAGTTGGTGCAGTAGTGGCCCAGAAGACCAAAGCCACTTTTTCTGCAGCCCTTTATGGAAAAGGGTCATTGATCTCTGGTGTAGAATCTTATAAAGTCTGATGCCACTCTCTATTCTTTCATCTTTCCTCTAAAACGATGATCAGAGAGTAGCCTGTAAACATGATGAATGGCAGAGAGAGGGAGAGCAATACCACCGCCCCCATACTTGGTGTGTGAATACAAAATGCAGGTAATGTCCGTGTGAGTGTATAAAGACCCATGGTGCAGTTTTCTCTCTTATGCTGAATTTCAATAAAAAGAAAGTAATCACAGTGTATCACCATGACCTCGGTACCATGGTGATGAATGGAAGCCTTGATTTTGACTAGATCAGAGTCCCCCAAGGACACCTTGGGACCTCTCAGAGAAGCTAAGAAAAGCCACACTGTGGCCATCCCAGTCAGCATCTTGCCACTCAGTGTTGATGCACCTTAGATATGTGGACCCTGCCAGCGAACACAGCCCGTTCTCTAGAACTGAGTACCACTCGATCAGTCTAGATATGACTCCTAGGAATCCAGGCCACAGTATTGACCTCACACTTGCCCCAATGAAGGTGGGCACAGCTGGGACTTAACTGGCCACTGTCCAGAGACTTGGCTATGTGTGAGTGTACTAATCACTCCACTTTATTATAAGGTAAATGAGAATTATTTATTCATTCCTCCTAAAACTTGGAAACTTCTAGAACATATCAAAGAGGTTTTTTTAAGGTCTTTATTTTAGTGAAAAAAAAATAAAGTGGCAAAATTTCCATGTGGTGTTCAAGGTTACACAGGACCAAGTCTTAAGTCTGGATCAAAGATAAGACTTGTGGGTCTTGCGGAACTGATACTCATTGTATCCTGTTTCTAGATAACCTTTATTTACAATCCTTTGATTCATTTTTCTGCTGGCTCACTTGAACATGCCTCTGGTGTGGGGCTGGGCTTACCCAGATGTGGTCTATAAGAGAGACCCAGTTACTCTGGAAGCCTTGCCCACCCTCTCCTGCAACAGCCCAGTACCTCTGCTGTTTCCACCAGAGCAGCTGGCTAATGCATTTCTTCATCCTTCTAGCCCTGGGCCTGGAGGCACACACTGCCAGGGTGCCAGTGTAGAACATGCTGCCTGCGAGAACCTGCCCTGCCCCAAGGGTGTGCCCAGCTTCCGGGACCAGCAGTGCCAAGCTCATGACCGACTGAGCAGCAAGAAGAGGGGCCTGTTGACAGCAGTGGTGGTTGACGGTAAAGGCATATAGCCCTTCCTTTCATAATAGCCTCCCCTTTCCCTCAACCCAAGAACTGCAAAAACCCACTTGGGTTTGCTCCTAATTCTCAACTCCCAGCCCAGCCCACCTCAGAACATTCCTGTCCTCTGCCCAAGTTAGCCGTGGCGGCTCTGGTCCTGCAACAGTGAAGCTGAATACTAACAACTTGAGATCTCCCCACAAGGCCATAAGTAGGCAAGCAGTAGGCTAGATTCCTTTGCAGCAACGCCCATGTGCTAAGTGTCTGTTCCCAGTATGCCGTGTTCTGGGGCACCAAGAGGAGAACGCTCTGCTTGAGTATGCGCTACTTCGCTTCCCTTGGGTCACTTGCGTTGGCTTTACTCTTTGCCTGGAGACTTTTGGGAACTATGGACAATCTAGGAAAAGAGGGTGACCAACACAAGCCATATTTTCTTTCCAAGCACTTTCTCCCCGACCAGGAGGCTGTATGCCATTAAGCTGCCACGATATTTCCAGCACCAAGAAACAAGTCTAGGTGTTGGGTCATGTCTCCTTAGAGTCTGTGATGTCATTCATTGTAGGTGTGGATACCCCAAAGCCTAGCCCAGAGTATTGGGTTTTTCCCTAAAACTCTTCCCCTTTAAGAAATGTGACTTTGTGTTGTAATGCTGACAATATGGTCCCATTTATCAAGCATGCCATCAGCCAGGTTTTTGTCAGTTCCATATTCGTGACTTGAGAATGCAAAAGAAGCTGCAGGGGATAAAAGTGACAGTTGGTGAAACACCTAAGCCTCCTCCTGCTGACAAAGGTGACCAGAGAATAACCCACTGGCTTTCAATAGCTAAATACTGTGGCTGAAAGCATGAACTCAAGGACACAGGGAGGGACATTTGAACTAGAGCAACTAGGTCTGATTTCTGTAACCTCCAAGTGCTTTATGGAAGAAGGAATTCTTCTGGTAGCAAGCTTTGATTTTCTTCCCCGTGAAATCCCTGCTCTGGCCCCTGTGATTATAAGTTCAAATGTGCCTAGATGTTTTGGGGGAGAAGCCCAGATATCCCTAGCAACACCAACTTTAGATCTGCAGCTCTTAGCCCACCAACCTAACCCCTCAGTTTTGAGCTGTCTTGTAAAATACCACACGTTGTTTCCAGTGGTACCTGCTTAGCTCGCTCCCAAGACATTTTCCTTATATTTAAAAAGACACCATCACCTTTGGGGAATGGGTTCTTAAGGCTACGCCGTCACATAGCTGGCAGAATTCAGGAGGAGCTCAGCTTCCTCAACCCCAACTTTCCCTGAAGAGAAGGGAGACTTCCCTCTTCTAAAATAGAGGGTGCTGTGGATGCGCCCTTACTTTTCTCTGTCTGGGCATAATGCGTGAGCAGCCTAGAGGCTTCCACCTACCTCAGGCACATTCAGACCCTGACTGAGACCGAGGCATTACCAGAGAGGAACAGCTCTCTGTGATGGGAACCACCCTGTAACCTGCCTTCTTTTGTCTCCAAAAAGCCAGGTAAAAAATAGTTTAAAGCCTCCTTTCTCCTCTCCTCTTTTCCTAAAGCCAGAAGGTCTCATGGCTGAGATACATTAACATTTCCACTCAGCTCTGGGCAGGGGGTTGTTTGTTGCTTGCTTGCTTCGTTTTTAACCCCTCTTGCTTCAGGTATTCAGGGCAGAAGTCCCACTTGAGCAACTCCATCTTAAATTTTTGTCTACCACTAACTGCTTTCAAATGGCTGGATGCTTTGGTTCCCTTATCATTGTAGCAGCTGAGACTGTGGTCTGCCCAGACCTCCTTCATGGGGAGGCTCCTTGAGGGCTTTGAGGCTTCTGGAATGCATTTTTCTCATCATTTTACCCCTTGTTCCATTCTACCCACATAACAAATAATTAGATCTAATGAACACCTTTGACCTGAAAAGGCCAGTCACATTTGATAAGGAGAGCTTACAAACTGGAGGTGTTTAGCCTTTGAAGGAGAGACCTCAGGTTCAGGGCTTTTTGAGGGTAGCATGACCCATTGTCCTCTGGGGTGAAATTGCCATGACTTCTTACGTATGTAGTTCCATTTCTTTCAGAATAAACAGAAGTCAGCATTTTTAAAAGCATTACAGAAGGGCAACAGTGAAATAATAAATGGCTGATTCTGATGACTGCCGCTAAGTGTTCCTCTGAAACACTTTCCCCGCTTTCTAAAAGGCACAAATCTAGCTGAGCCGTGATAGGACCGATCCCTGTGGTTGGGCTCTGGCTCCTCGCAGCCCATTATAACTGCCCTATTCATAGCATTGCTATCGCTGCAGAATTCTTTGGCGAGTGACTCACAGTTCAGTAAAGGGGAAGGAGTATTTTCTCTTTTCGCCCTCTCCCCACTTTTAAAAAGAATTCTCTCAGAGGTAGACTTTCCGAGGGAGGACACAGGACCACAAATCCACTCCACCTCCAGAGGAAGACAAAGACTGTCCTTAGAAAAGATCCCAAAGAGGAAAAGCCTTTTAGACAGAAACTCACTGTTGTTCTGCCAATTCTGTTTCTGCTTGCCCTGTGGGATCTTGTCATAGTAGAAACGTTCAAGGGTTCAGATCTGTGTGACCAGGCCAACAGCAGGCTCCATGCCCACTAAAGTGTTAGAAGGCTGTCTGGATAAAGTGGCTTTTTCCCGGCTCCTTCACCTCACACAACAGACATTGAACCTGAGCACCTGAGGGAATAAGGGATGTGGGGTCAGAGACATGACTCCTACTCAGCCAAGTAGCCCAGAAATGGAGGAACATTTTGGCAAAGATGCAGGGTGTTCTCAAAGGACCAAAGTGGGACTGGAACCAAGATATCTGAAGATATTAGGACCTTCTTCTAGAGCTTCCAGGACTTAGCATTGGGAGCGCTGCCCCTATTGCAGTCTACCTTTCTCAAAACTTCTCCTCCAGGGAAACCCACAGCTCCACTGAAGTAAGTCTGTATCCCGTTTTTTGAATCCTTCGAGGTCACTTATGATTCAGAATTCAGAGCTTCGTAGTGTTTGAAAGGCAATGATGGTTCAACAGCTACATATTACCACACCCACTGGGACCCAAGGGGACCCATCATAGCCTGCCACACCCACTGGGACCCAAGGGAACACATGATATCCTGCCAGGCACCCCTAATGAGGTGGCTACTCATTCCACACATATAAGAAAACACTCATATTCAGAGCTTCACATATTTCTGAATTACAAATAAGGTAACCCAGCCTTCTCTGGGATCTACCAGCCATAAGTCATGGCCTCTCTGTATCACAGAGTTCCAGTGCTGAGTTAGCAGGGGAAAGACCCTGGTCCTTCTGGCTGTGGTCAGGTGGTCGGCGCTGCTCCAGTTAGCTGAGACCTATCCGTAGGGTCTCACTTTTAAGTTTACGGTGACGAGAGACTCTGATTGGTCTGTTAATAGTCAGGGGGGCATCCTACCGATCCAGTCAGCTAAAGCCTGGTGCCTGGGGACTGGTTATGAAATCCTGGAGAATAGTTTGTCGGGGAGAAGACTGAGTAGCCAAGACAGAACACAAGATGGAGCCTTATCTGGCCTCAACATTAAGTAGGCTCTGCCTTAAAAGTTAAACATTTTGTAACCAAGTCCACAAGACAGAAGTAAGAACACTGTGAGCCACAGTCTCCATGTTGCCTGTGGTGCTCAGGAGGAATTCCAGACCTCTAAGCTGATGTAATCACCAGCGCTCAAGCCACAGAGCCCATCTTTCTCGCCCTGGCTGTGGCTTCCTCTGGTCAGTCAGAAGCCCTTGCCAACAGGCAGGCCTCTGAGAAGCCAGACAGAAGCCTCAGCCAGAATTCATTTAAGTACATACCATCAACACAGGAGGCATGTTCTAGGCATCTTTCCTGGCTGTGTGTGGCTGTACAGTTTTTAAGATTTCATCCCCTTCTATACTCCTAGCTACATAAGAGCTCTCATTCTGTGTGCAGAGCTGAAACCCACCAATTCACATTATTTAATGGATCTTTTCTCTTGGAGATTTAACTTCTCACTCATAGCACCCTGGAGGGGACTGTTCAGAGAGTTTTGAGGAGCTCTGAGCCCCTTTCTTGTGATTTAAAAGGACTGTCCTCAATCCCTTTGGGAGGAAGAACTATTCCTTGGTAGAGGCAGGGTACCCTACATTCTGTAATCCTTGGCAGGGGTGGGGGTGGACAAATGCAGGGAGTTCTAGCCAAGGAGTCTCTACTTCTGACCTCTGTTCTTGCCTTACCTGGAGGGCAATATCTGCACATGGCAGAGTCAGGGCAGGTAGAACTCAGGAGGATCCCTTGCCTAAGACCACAGCCAACATCTGCCCATCCAAGTTTCTTCCCATGATTTAGAGTCTCCACTTCTCTGAAATTTGCACTAAAGAACCAAAACAAACAGCTTTTATCTCTTTCCATGCTGGAACTTTCCACAGACTCCAACTCTCCTCAGGACAACAGCTTCTGCCTTTCTGCCCAAATCCCATTCCCATTTCTGTTCAAATCAGAGCATACACATAGAAACCATAAATATTTATGAACACCGTGGTTTGCTTGTAGCACTACCATTTTATCCCTTGGTATTTTGGGCTCCTCATTCAAAGTAAACAGAGATAGTCAAAAGAACACCAGGATGAAAGAAAGAGGAATGTGGCTGTTCCTGTTGAGGAATTGTATATATTCTATGAGCCCCATGCTTATAGCCCCACAATGCAACAGTGGCAACATTTACTGCCCTATGTGGGGTAGACCCTACTTAGCATGCTGTTGGGCATGTAGAAGATCATAAATGCCTATGACTTCTTTATCACATCATCATCATTCTTATCGTTGCTGCTATTGAATAAATCATTCCCCTCAGTGTTGAATTAACATTAGTCCAAAGGGAAGTAAGACCCATGGTTTCAAGCTACTTCTTCACAATGAGACCGTACAGGTGGCATATAGTATGTACTACTGGTGTACAATAGACACACTAGTTCATTCAAGCTGCAGAACTGGGTTGTACCCCTAAGGTGCTCACAGGGAGCCTCAAACCCCTGACAACCTCTCATTAATCCCATCCATTAAGCTTCCTAGAAGCTGACCTCAATTTCCATCTCCATCTTTCAAAGTTCTTCTACCACCAGATGCTTTCTTGGGCTTCTTCCTCTAAATGGAGGGAGGACAGCCACTTGCAAATGCCCACCTGGAAATGAAGCATTCTTTCTAGAGCAAGCCCTTCCCCTCCCCTCCCCAATATTCTCACATTAGACTTGTGCCATGTAATTTGTCTCATGCAAGGGTTACTCCACACTTGGCCGTCAGACTGCTAGGGCCTTGAGGACCCGCGTTATTCATTGTCTGTGGTTAGCATTGCCTATAGAGCACGTGGGGCAAGGTGCCCCAGCCATGCTTGATGAATAAATAACTTTCCTGGGAAATTAAAGATATCTTAATAATATCTTTATCTAATAAAGAGAAATCAATATGCTCTTCAAAGTCAATTGTTTTGCTTACAACTAAATGGAAGAACTGAGTTGAACCTGAATCCTGGGAGCTTCTTCCTCAGACTCGCAGGTGACCTCCCACAGAGCTGGTTGATCATGGGCTGTCATGCAAACATGAAAACCCGTCTGCTCTGGCAAGGTCTCTGGCTACCAAACCCTTTCTGTACCCCTCCCTTGCTTGCCAGTGACCACCAAAAAAGACTCACTGGGGAAGGCTAATTGTGGAAAAAGCCCAACAAGGTGGCATAAGTTCTCGGTGGCTCTCTCAAGGTTTCCTTTTGAAATAATCCGATAATGGATTAGGGCTAGGTGGCAGCGGGGGGCACAAGAAGGTGTGCGCCTCTTATTCAGCCACTTACAAAGACAGCACCCATTCATTTGTTCCAGTATATTTACTAAGTCTCATGAGTTCCAGTCCTGGTCTGAGAACAGAGGATAAAAGTCTGGTCCCCTGACCCCTAAGGGTTTGCATACTTCAATCTGAAGGAATAGATTAAAAATCCTTCATCCAAAATATTTGCAACTGGAAATCTTTCAAATTGGGACTAGTTTTGATTTGACAAAACTAGATTTGACAGTATTTTCATATACACAATGACCTATCCTTGGGGAAACAAATCTAACCACAGATTTAATTTACAGTTTATATGCATGATAGACACATAGCCTAAACATAATCTTACAGTTTTTAGTGCACCCATGATTTGAGTGCTCCTATCACCTGAGGGCAGGTATGGAATTTTCTATTTGTAATGTCATGTGAGAGTTCAGAAGTTTTTAGAACTTGAAGTTTTTTGGACCTTAGAGTCTTTAGTATTCCATTCTCAATGGAACCTGCCTCATAAGAAATTCCTTTACATCTAGCATTTGCTCAAACCATTCTGGGTCACATGGCTGATGACCAGGGCTTGAGTGGATCTATATGCAAGTGCCCATGGAGAATGCCTGGCCTGTCATGTGTCGGGTGGCAGAAGAGAGAGCTCTGGGTTCGAAGCTTATACGTTGGTAGGAGCCTCCTAGAAAGCCGAGTAGAAAGAAGGATTCGCAGGCAGAGGGAATGGCACAGACAAAGACAGAAAAGCTTCACGTGTTCTGTAAACTCACATTGTTCCAGAAGCGGTGGGAGCAGGAACTTTTATCTAGCTGCTGACAAGGCTCTCATGAGTTGTCCTAGTGGTCTGTGTGTCCCCCTTCTAGACCTTCACTCAGTTTCTTCCACGACCTTCAGGTTCATATCATAGCTCTGTGGTTCCCACCCAGCAGTTGAGGCAAGGGGGGAACAGAACACTAAAACATTTTCAGTGGAAACACACTAAAGCTCTCAGGGAAGCCACTGTCACAGAGACCAATGGCCCGTTACCCTCCTTGGGGCACTGTTATTCACCCTCCTCTGCTCTCCCAGCACTACTGCAGCAGGCCCCAGCTTCAGCTTTGACACTCCGTCACTTATGCACAGGCAGGCTAGCTCACAGCTGTACCTTTGTACAGCTGGTGTGCTTGAAGACTGAGTGAAAAGGAAACTCCGCATCTCTGCAAACGAGGAGAGCCAAGAAAAGGAAGCCCACAGAGCTGCCTGCTTTGCCATTTACTGAGGCAGGGGATCTTGGTCTGTGTGCTATTGTAAATGTCACAGGGCTAAGTGAGTGAGACCTTAACTTGCACTAATCGCTCTGCCTGCCATTGGGCTCACTGCTCACACATACTTGTTCCCTGCAATGCCCACATACCCCTTCCCACATCAACAGCCACCAACGTTTTCCTCCTCAGATAAGCCGTGTGAACTCTACTGCTCGCCCCTCGGGAAGGAGTCTCCGCTGCTGGTGGCTGACAGGGTCCTGGATGGCACACCCTGCGGACCCTACGAGACTGACCTCTGTGTGTACGGTAGATGCCAGGTGACCTGCTTTTCCTGCTGTCCTTGGTGGGGCTGTGGAGAGAGGTTCCCTCTCCCTCCAAGTGGGTCTGTGGTGGAGCTGAGCCCTTTGAGGGTCAGGAGGAGTATGTTTTCTCTAAGAGGTCTGTGCTGCCCTCTGTGCCAGTGGCCACCAGCACATGCCCTGCCCTTGGCAGTGACTGAGCATCTCCCCCATGGCAGGCCTAAGTGGCTGAAAGATCAACAGCCTCTTGAAACTATTTGAAAATTCCCCTGGATCTCATGGTTCATACAGAGAACCAGTGAGTATGAGATAGGACCGGAGGATGAGTGGACAGTGCTCTCTGTTCACTTACCAACACTTAGTGGGACTAAGCACCCACCTTTGCAGACAGTGTCCAGGGAGGTGGATGTGCCCGGCCTCTGATGAGCCCTGCACCCTCTGGGACGTAGATCCCCAACTCTTGACTTGTGGGAGACTGACAAATAGCCCAAAGCAAGGAGGAAAGAAGTACTGTGCTGGCCTGTTGATAGTCTCTTTACCCATCAGAAGGAGCATCTCATGGCGGAGTAAAGCAATTGTAGGTAGGATGGAGATGCTGAGATATTTCAATGACCAAGGGGACACAGCTCAGGTAAAGCGGCCTCTGCCTTCAGGGATCATCTCCTGATGACTCAGCTCAGCCTGAGCATGTGCAACCTAAGTGGAGACTAACCCTATCATGGAGCTGTGGTGCCGTGCATCAGCTGGCTTATAAATGACAGAAATATTTCCCACAGCTCAGAAGGTCCAGAAGTCCAAGGTCTCGACATTGGGCATATTTTGCTTCTGGAGACGGCTCACTTTTCATGAATGGTTTCTTTTTGTTCCCTCCTCATGTGATGGAGGGGGCGAAGCTGCCCTCTGGGGCCTTTTTTAGAAAGACACTAATCCCATCCAGGAGGGTTCTGCCTTCAGGACCTAATCATATCCCAAAGACCCTTTTCCTAATAATATCACCAGGGGGGTGATGGGAACTGGGAGAATACAAGTCTTCAGTCCAATGTTCCCAGGGAGCCCTCCTCCCTCAGCCACTGTCACCTTCTGCCTTCCCTGTGCCTGTCAAGAGCTATTGGGGAAAGACACCGATGGAAATCAGTATCTCAGCTGGCTCCTGCAGCAGGCTCAACCTAAATGGATTTTCTTCCTTTGTAGCCCAAAGCCAGTCACAGACTGATTAATCTTTCAAGGAAACATTAACAAGGGCTCAGTTCCTCTGGCATTGCCTGGCTTTGTTATTAAACAGAAATATGCTGAATACCGATGAGTCTTAACAAGGACACCTCCCCAAAAAGGGGGTACCAAAGAGTGAGCAGGCCATTGGGGGATAGTTTCTTATGGCAAAGAATGTTCCAGGATCTGTTCTTGGACAACATGAAGAAAGCCCTTATCATTATTATGAAACAAGATATTGCTGACAGTTCTTAGGAAGCCTACTAGCAGGCTTTGTTTCCTTCCTAAATTACATGCTTGCCCGGATCATCCTGCATATTGGCACATTGAAAACCAATGATGTAATTCTTTTGCTAACAGCTTTATGAGTCACACCTCTTGTACCCTTTAGGGCAGTGCCAGCTGAGCCACCCCAGCTCTTTACAGGCATCTGTTTCAGTATTCTTGCCAGCAAGGAAGTACTTCTAAGAACTCTAAGATTCTCTAGCCAATGAAGCTTGTGTTCTTGCTGAACATAACTTCAGCTCCCAGTGCTCTATGCCAAGGGGCATGTCCACGAAATTGGATTTAATATCAGGCTTTTCCAACTTGAGAATGTTCCATGTAATGTAACAATGGATTTCTCAGATCCTTGCCCAGATATGAACCCTATGTACTATGATAAAGACCAGCATGGAAAGATGGGCACATAGTACAACAGTGGCATGAATATTATGGGAGTAACCAACCACTTTCTGGTTGGACTTCAAATCCACTCCACAGGATGAAACACATACCTCGTACTCTATCTGGCCAGAAACCTATGGCGAGAAAGCTCAGAGGTCTCAGGGTAAACCTGCTACTATTATTTTGCTAAATGACCAGAGTATCAAACTTCCTTCTAAATTCATGTCTCTGTCTTCATAGATTCATGTAGTTCTTAGTTCTCATCAGAGACTGTTCTTTGTGCAGTGGAGTGTGTTTAATACAGAAACTCACATCTGATCAAAGGGCAGAGAATAAGAGTCTGTAGAGTTCCTAGCCACAAATGGGACATCTATGTCAACCCCTGGAGGCTCAGGAAGTACTGAAGAAAGATTGTGAGAGTCAAATATTGGAAGGAATGTTGCAAAACAGTGTCTTCTGGACAATATGGAATCGAACTCAAGCAGCTGTGGTCGTCTGTGCAAGGCCTGCACAAGGTCAAGCCAGTTAGTATTATAGTATGGAAGTAGGAAGGATTCATGAGGCTCTCTCACCCCTAACTGAGAAGCTATTCACTGTTGGTGGCTTCTGAGGGAAGGAATGGAGAATCACTTTTCTCCAAAGATGTGGCCATGCTCCAATGGATTGTACCACATCCATGAAGACATAAACAGCAAAAATTTGACTCCATGGGGTATTTTTTTAAGGAAAAGAAAAGGGGTAGAAAGTCGGGAGGGAGTAGGGATGTGGGGGGGTCCATCTGGGAAGAGTGAGGGGTGAGTATGAATAAACGTATTGTATGAAATACCCAGGGAATTAATAAAAATATATATTTAAATTTCAAAATAGTCCTGAAGAAAAATAAAAACAACTAAAACAATAAAGGACTTGTATATGCAAAGGAGAAAATAAAATACTGTCCTAGGAAAGGCAGTGAGGGCGCCATGACTGAGACGGTGGAGAAGGACTGAACAGCACAGCATGACAGGTCTCTAAAGAGAACACAGTATTGGAGAGCCCTGGTGGAGCTAAGGGCAGAGTTCTCCCAACAGAAGGGGGCAAGAAGGAAGCTGCTTCAGTCTAGGCATGAAAACACAGGCTAGTGGAATGAGAGAGACAGGCCTAGCCCAGGGGGATGAGACCCAGGGAGAATTTAGGTTTACTCCAAGTTCGATAGAGAGATTGAAGGAAAGGAACAAAACAATCTTGGTCATTGAACTTGATGTGATGGCGCCTGAGAACAGTAGAGTCACTTTGCTGAGAAGAGCAGGGACTGCTTACAAGAGAGACTAGGAGGTGATTAGTTTCAGGGTGCATTTGGAGAAGGGAGCTGAGTTAGACTTTAGTAATGCTAAGTCCAAATACCTGAAAAAATCTACCTCAAATGAGGGAATGTTTACTTTAGCTCAGTTTTAGAGACTTCAGTCTACCATGGCAGACAAAGCAGAGATGAGCAGATCACATCAGTGTGGAGAGAGAATATCTCTGCTTGACTTTTTTGTTTGTTGTTGTTGTTTTCCTCTTGTATTCTGCCTGGGCCCTCTACCTTGGGATGTGCTTGGTCTCCTCCCTTAGTTAAGCCCTGGAAACTCCTGCAAAGACAGACCCTTGGGCGTGATTTCCCAATCTCTTAGGTATTTCTCAGGCTGATCAAGGGGACAGTCAGTATTAACCATCAGGGAAGACAAAGAGATGGTGAACGTTGGGTGGAAGTTGTAGAGAGTCCATGTGGATGTGTTCGACAGTAGCATTCCATAGTCATGGTTCTCCCCACTAAGTGCCCTCTAGATGGAGATCAGTACAGCACTGAGGGGCAAAACAGCAGTGTGGCAGTTCATATATATCCTGAGCAAGAAGGTTCTATGAATGGCCCTGAGCATAGGAAAGTAGATAATGGATGTTATCAGGAGACAAAAACACCATTCTAGACAGGTAACTGGGCATAGTCAATTGGCTTAGAAGTTTCAGGCTAGAGTGACCATGCTCATCATTTTCAGGCTATACTCGTCTGAATAGAATTTACAACTCGGGCTGGACCAGTTTTGGAGATGGAGCGATTCACTAGATCCAATGTTGTCTAGAATTCCAGGAAGGTCACACAGCAGACTCTTGGGACTATATATGTCTAGGGAGTGGAGGAAGAATTGGGCTTAAGACATTAGATTGTTGAAGTCTGTGGAGAAGGTGAATTACTAAGAAAGTCAAAGGGAAGTAGAAGGTTGAGACTTTCACAGTTGACCACTCCCAGGCAGCTGAGGAAGTGAGGAGAAACAGACAAGAGCTATAGTCTGATGTTTTTGCTTATTTCCACACTGTCTTCTCTTTCTTACACACCTTTATCTTCAGATAGGCACAATAGGTATTCAATAACTGCCTTAGATGAAGTGTTTGGCCAGACCTCCATATTATGAATTCTATCTATATAGTTGACTAACTTTAAATGTGAAATACTTCAGAAAATGGTGTGTTTTTCTTGAACATATGCAAGCTTTTTTCTTGTCAACATTAATAAATGTCAATGCATTGTTATTTAATTACAAACAATATAAAAATTGCTTACATAGCATTTACATTGTATTCATCATTGTATGTACCCCAGAGACCATTAGAAACATACAGGAGAATGTGTGTCGGTTCTATACAAATACTACATCATGTTCTGTAAGGGACTTGAGCATCCCTGACTCTTCCTATGTTTGAAGGGGTCTAGAAACAATCCCCAGTGGGTACAGAGAGACAGGTATATACAAGTTGAAGATAGTGTGTGTGGTTCTCTGTGACAAACACTACAAAGGTCATCGAGGAAGGGGAGGATGAAGCCTTGGCCATTAGGTGTGATGACAGGAGGCTGTTTGCTGCTGGCAGTAGGGCAAAAATTCTAGGCATGGAATCCATGATTCAAATCATTAGAGACCATTACTTCTCTGTGGTAGAAGTTAGGCCTTTAGTGAAATTAGTAGGCAGTTCAGATTAGCATCTGGAAGCACATAAGGAGGAGATTGGCATTCTTTTTTTTTTAATGTTTATTTATTACTTCAAGTTTCATCTCCATCCCAGCCCCCTCCTCCACACTTCTTTTTCCCACCCTCCCACCCTCTTCTCCCTCTCTCACCTATCCTACTTCTCTGGTATGGGGTGCCCCCATATCTCAGCCCCCCTCAGATCATCAGTCACTTGAGGGCTAAGAGCTTCCTCTTGTACTGGGGGCCTACATGGCAGCTCCACTAGGGCAAAGTGTCCCACTGACAGATAACAAAGTCCATGTTCCTGTTCCTTTCAGTCTGTTGGTTGTAGGATAGTTATCCTGTACTATATGACTAAAATCCAGTTGTAAGTGAATAGATGCCATGCGCATCTTTCTGAGTCTGGGTTAGCTCACTCAGGATGAGCTTTTCTAGTTCCATCTATTTGGTTGCAAATTGCATGATTTCCTTGTTTCTGATAGCTGAGTAGTATTCCATTGTGTAAATGCACCACAGGTTTTTTTATCCATTCCTCAGTTGAGGGACATCTGGGTTGTTTCCAGTTTCTAAGCTATTACAAATAAAGCTGCTATGAACATAGTTGAGGAGATGTCCTTGTGGTTTGATGAGGAATCTTTTGGATGTATGCCCAGGAGAGGAATCAGGAAAGAAATTAAACACCAA
Source organism: Lophiomys imhausi (assembly GCA_907164525.1). Taxonomy (NCBI): domain Eukaryota; kingdom Metazoa; phylum Chordata; class Mammalia; order Rodentia; family Muridae; genus Lophiomys; species Lophiomys imhausi. Next base: position 5,535,034 of record CAJQZJ010032551.1, read on the forward strand.
GAAACCAAATAACCCAATCAAAAAATGGGGAACAGAGCTACACCAAGAATCCACAAAAGAGGAATCTCTAATGGCTGAGAGGCACTTGAAGAAATGCTCAGCATCCTTAATCATCAGAGAAAGACAACTCTGAGATTCCATCTCACTCCTATCAGAATGGCTAAGATCAAAAGCTCAAATGACAGCACATGCTGGCGAGGGTGTGGAGAAAGGGGAACCCTCCTCCATTGCTGGTGGGAGTGCAAACTTGTACAATCACTATGGAAATCAGCCTGGCAAGGTTCTTTTAACCTGCTGAAATGGGCAAAGCCCAGTTGTATATGCCCTGTTGCAGGGACGTTGCTTCACAGTGCACAGGAAAGTATGCCGTTATGGTCATAAACTCAAAGGCAGAGTCCAAGAAAAAAAGACTTTTAATTACAAGTCAGCCCAAAAAAGACCCTTTGCTGTCCTAATTCAGCCTATCAAGGCTGGTGGCAAAGTGGGCAGAGTTCGGATGCTGCTCCGAATAAGTTTTAGGCCATGAAACCTGTGGAAAAAGACAGCCTCAATTGGACAGTTGAAACAAACTGACTTTATAAACCAGCCACAATTTGGTAGTTGAAATAAACTGGACTTTCGAACTGGTTAAGTTAGGCCCAAACAGACACTAAGCTTTGAAAAGGACTTCCTGCTGGGACTGCTGTAAACCAAGTCACCCTGCAAGGACCTATGCTAAGAATATTAATATCCTTTTTAGAAATTAAAAATAGTGTTAGTTAAGTATTCTTAGGTACTAGGGTGCTCTTAGATTGCAGACTTTAGATTATAGGTTTTAGGTTATAGTATTTTATAGTGTTTCTTAAGTACTAATAAATATAAGTGTTTATAAATAAAAATTTTCTGTTACACTTCTCATTCCTGGGGCAAAAAATGGCCTCTGCACATGCCCTGCCCATGACCCACTCCAGCACGCTTGCCAGTTCCATGACATCTTACACTTTCAACAATCCCATGAGGCACACCTGTCCCTTAAGTGTCACACATGCTAACTTCTCCAGAAGAACAGCACCCTGACCAGCGCATGTTGGCTAGGAATTTGAGAGCTCAGAAGTGGGTGTCCTGAAGATTCCCTGAGGACAGATGAAACAGTAACCCAGGATCGTCAGGATGCTGTGGGAAGTCTCAAGACCACTTACGGCTTGGAGTTTCCTGGGGTTTGGTCATCTTGTTCTCTTGGAACCCTGAGGCTCATAAATGCACTAACACTCAGAAGCTGTGACTTTAATTGGGCTTTATGGCAGCTTCCATTTCAAAAGAAAAGGGTTTGTTCTTGCCAAACATATTATAGATTTCTTTCACTCACTTTTGCAGTGAAAGAGAGAAAGTGTCCTGCTGGCAAAGTACTCTGGCTGTTGCCCTTCAGGCCTCGGATTTGCTGCTGTTCTGACATGGATATACCTGCACGCCTGGCTTCCAAGAGCAACAGGTGACAAACAAAACACCAGGCAGCATGGGCGGAACATGGAGGCCTGTCCCAGCCTGAGGAACCACTGTTCACCTAAGGGGTCATATGACTTCACCATGGATGTACGAAGCTCCCTTCATTGCCATTGGGAGAAGCTATGGGGACCAAGTTGGGTGTTTATATAGAATATCTGAACCTTAATTAGGAAACCTTAACTGAATTTCAAGGCAAGCAGCCAGCAATGAAGACAGAGAACTTGCTATGACAGCACAGGAGTGGCTGAGAAATCACAGGAAGCCAGTGGAAAAAAGAACGGGCAACACATGACAGAAGTGGGGAAGCCGAAAGGAAGCAGGGCCAGGTGACAAGAAGAGGGTGGGGTGAGGGGCTGGATCTGATGTGACCTGTACCACCAACAGCCTGGATATAGTGACTGTGGTACTCAGAAGTGGATGCAGAAACTCACATACAATCTTAGCAACAGGAAATTGGCTAAGCTTTCCACTCTGAGAAGATTCTATGATCTAGGATGCTCTGTCTCTCAGCCCTTGTCAGTTTCTACTGAGTAACTTTGCAGAGTAAGAAGTAAGGTGTAGCATGGTGTGACCATGGCCTGTTCTGACTACCTGAGTCACTGCCCTATCATTTCTGCCGTGATGAGCAGAAGTGGATAGTCCTTGCTTCTTAGAGACATTTAGATGACATTCCTGTGGGTGCTTAGGGTAGCAGGGCTTTTATTCTGTAGTACATGGCTTTAAATACATTTGACAAATCATAGAAAGATAAAAAGACAAACATCTGATGTGAATTCCAGTTGGGTTTTTTTTTCATTTCTGAATTTAATAATAATTTTTTTAAATGTGTCAGAATCCCCAGGCACCATGCCTCTCAGAGAAATCAGTCCTGCAGGGAATCAGCTTCAAAAAAATCAATGAATCTTAAACACAGATGAACCCGGCTCTTTGGTTTCCTAGAAAATTGGCTGTGATGGCATCATTGGGTCTGCAGCTAAAGAAGACAGGTGTGGCGTCTGCAGTGGAGATGGCAAGACCTGCCGTGTGGTGAAGGGTGACTTCAGCCACTCCCGGGGGACAGGTGAGTGCTGGCCCGACGGCTGTAGGCTGTGGTGGTTACAGGACCACTGGACACACGCTGTAATTTCATCTTCTTTGCCCCAGTGCTTCTTGTATGTCACTACTTAGATGCCGAGCCTTCTTGGTCTTTCCATGTGCACCACCTTTCCAGCCATGGGCTGCTTTTTTCCAGAAACAGGAGGTCGTTTCTGTTTAGTCTCTGGTTGTAAATGACATCAACTTCTGACATTCAGTAGGGTGGGGAATAGAGCATCTATGGGAGAGAAGGAGGAAGAGTCAGCAGGCAGACAACCTGCAGAACGACCTCTTAAGGCCTTAGTGAGAGGTTCACTCACTAGTATCACCAAAAGTGATGCTGTGTCAAACTGAGTGAACCTAAGCTGAAGTACATCTTATTTTAATTCCTACAAGTTGCTTTGCATAGAAATGTGGCAGTTCAGTTTGACCCAATTGCCCAATGAGAGAACAGACTCGTGGTTATAAGTCACGATCTCACAGAAGAGATAAGGCAGAAGTGTCCGCATGCCTTCCCATGTGGACTGAAAGCTTGGTCTATAGGAACATCTCTTCTAGAAACTTCGAAAAGGACACAGTATTCAAGATCTCATGAAAGCAAATCCAGAGGTAACAGCAAATGCAAAATTAAATTTAAAAACAGAATTTCCGGGCCAGAGAGATGACTCAGGTGGTAAAGGCACTTGCTGCCAAGCCTGAAGGCTTGAGGTCAATCCCTTATGGTGGAAGGAGAGAACAAAAAGTTGTCCTTTGACCTCCACATATACACTATGGCAAGCATGTACCTGAGTGCTTGTGTGTGTGTGTGTGTGCTCATGTACACACACACACACACACACACAATAATAATAATAGTAATAATAATAATAATAAGCCTTATTTAACTTGAAGGTTATACTATCCTTCAGTAGTCAGAACTGAGTGCATTTGTGTCATCCTACATTAGAAGGGTGAAGCACAGTCACACTCACCACTTGGTGAGCTCAGTAAAACACTGAAGAAGGTTGTACTACAACCTTTGAAATCCTCTATCAGATTGGTTCACTTGACAGACAACCCAGTTAGGACAAAATCATTAATTTTGGCATAGGGATATGCTTCATCCTTCCACAGCAGTATCCTTTGTCCCACCCTCCTTTCTCTATCTACCCAGTCAGTGCTGGGCTCCATCTGTGTGTCCCCTGGGCTTCTGTGTAAGTCTCCCATGTGTAAGTAAGTCTCCCAAGGAAGTAAAATCCAGTGAGGTGCTCCTGTGTGGTAACTGTCTCACCAGGACTTTTAGCTTTAATATGCTTACTTCTAGCTGCTGGGGTACAGACCCCATAACAAACCTTCAGGGGAAGACAAGAAAACATGAGCTTCATCTACCTGCGAGCTTGTCGGTTCTGAGCACTGCCAGATGCCATACATTAATATTCAAGCACAAAACAGGGGTTTTGTTTTCATTTTTTAAATCTTCACCATCAGAATCTGTGAGCATAAGATCACATCAGAATGGGTTTTGTTTGTTGAAATCTGTGTGTAATGTTCTTTCACATGTGAGTCATTATTGGTTGCTTAGGATTTAATGCCCGAGACTACATAAAGACAGAATCCTGACAGTGGGTCAGCTGCACCCCACACCCCCTCCCAGGGAACATTTACTTGTATAATTTCAATATCAGATATACAGACATCAAAGTTTACAGTCACCACATTGGTCACAGCCGAGGTGGGGCACCTTGCCAGGCTCTGCATATAGATCATTTATAAAAGGTGACTTAAAAAGTAAATGGCAGCCATGGTAGAGAAAAGACACCCCTGGATGAAGATGAATCCATATATTTGAATGAGACTCAGCAGGGAAATTCTATGATGGTCCCAGGTCACTTGGCATCTCGGTGACCCCAATCAAGTGGACGTGCTAATCTTGTTGGTATAGATGGGAGGTAGCTTTCATCTGTGCCCAGCTCTGAGGAACGAAAATGGGAGGAATGCCTTATCATCCTTCAGGGTGAGTATCAAAGAGAAATACCACACAGAGAGATAAGCCAACATCAAATGAAGGAGTTTTGCCAGGTCCTGCATGAAGGCCTGACCCGAACCTGAACTCACCCATGTCTGCTTACAAAAGCCCCTGAGCTGAGAATCCAGAGTAGATGCATACAGCGCCCTAGATAAGCAAGAAGCCTATGATGGAAGACCTTAAAGCCTTGCCTGGGGAACTGGCTTCCTAAGTGTAGAATATTTGCTGACTACAACCCATCCCCTCCCAGTCCTGAAAAGACAGGACCTTCAGCTATAGGTAGGAAGAATCAACTGAAACCAGGTTTCTGATGAATGGGCTTCAAAATTCTCAAACCTTCAACTGGATTAAAATGGCTAGGCTCTTTGTATTTAGTATGTTGAAATTTTCTGCTGGGGCATTCCCTTCATGTTTTAACTTGTCATTGAAATGATGTCATCTTTATTTCATCCTGTTCTGTGGAACTGGAAAGGGTGTGTGCTTCCTGTGGACATCCAGTATGCAGCTAGCCGCAAGTCCCCACTGAGCCCAGTCAGGATGCCTGACAGATTTTGAATCCCTTTGTGTTTTGAGAGACAGAAGGTTCCTAACAGAGGGGCTAACATGGTCTTCCTTTTTTGAATCTGGATAGATACACATGTGGTATATCTTCAATAATTAGCCTTCAAGCCACTGCCACGTCCTGAATTCTATGCTCCATCTCCACGTGTGGGGAATGGCAGTTCTGTGAGAAATTTCGTGGTTATATGATTGTTATATAAAGCTTACTTCTAGTGTGATTGAGGGGAACAATACCAGTCGCTAAACTGTGCACAAACCAACTACAACCTTTTTCTTTTTCTCAGTCAAGAACAATCTTTGTATGAAGGTGTCCACGTGTGTGATGGCAAAGGCGATTCCCAAGTGTTTCTCATGTAAGATGTTTGGCTATCTGGCATGGTCCTGAAGGTGACATGCTTGGTGTGGGGCTCTTGCTTCCATCCCTGGTGTTTTCTGAATAGAATTATTGAGAATGAGTCATGAAGGAAGCCATGGGTAAAACAAAGGCCATCGACTACTTATATAGAACACATACATCCAATTGCCAACTAAACTCAAACCAGTATTAAAGACAAAAGAACCATGAATTGAGAGGCTTAGACAAAAACATTACCTAGGGCGCCATGGATGACTCTGTATTCTTATCAACATCTGGTACACATCTGGTGCATTAGCAAAAAATTTGAAGACAGGGGAGCTAGTCTTGCTTGGCCCCTCCCTCACAGGGAAGTTTCCGTATCACCAAATCACCGGACTAGATTTTCCTGTTGGCAGAGGGGATCCTGATGCCCTCCTGGTGGAGATGAAGGCGGTGGCCTTGGTCTGACCTAGCTGTTCTGGCCACACATTCCAAGGGTCAACTACAGCATGGATTGGACTCATGGGCACCCTGGGTGCAATGAGATCTATGCAGTTATAATCAAGAGCCACCTTTACCAGCAAATGTAGTAACACAGATGGTCCCCACCTCGTAAGACTTCACAGCGCAGGTTTTGAACTTGATGATACTGAGGAAGCCATCCGTTTCCAGTAGGAACTGGACATTGAACTGCAGATCTTATTCTGTCCCATGCTTGCAGCTTGCAGCATAACTCTCTCCCTCAGTGCTGGGGCATCCAGTCACTGTTCCCGAAAGATCACAGTGAGAGCGAGGCACGCAGCACAGTGTGCTGAGCTGGGATCGTTAGTAGATTAGATGGAGTGTATGTACTTTGGACTTAAGATACTCTCAACTTACAATGGGCGTTTCAGGATGTGATGCCATTAGAAGCTGAGAAGAGTCCAAATTCTCATAAACAACTTTTGTAAACAGAGAAAAGCAGAAACTTAGCAAAATCCTTTCTGGACATCTTAGGAGTTATTTAACAAAATTAATTTTTCCCATACATTAGATACAACATAGAAAATGAATCCCAGCACATAATCAGGATTAGATCTCTACTCTAACATCTCAGTGATGTTTTTCCAAAAATAGTCAATACTGCTTAACAAACAACAAAACTACAAACCTAAATTTTCTAAAAGAAAAACTACTTAGAAATATTAGGTAAACATAATTGCACAGGGGGAGAAAAAGCCCACAGCCTGGTAATATTAACTGGTAGAGTCACCATTCCTAAGACTGTCACTTGAGGCAGAAATGGTGTGTCCCCTAGGACAATGGCAAAGGCCTGGTTTTCTTCTCATGGCTTCTTCATGAAACCAAATTGTTTCCCTCTAACCAATCCCTCTTGCTTGGTGACTGAAACTATAATGGAAAATTACCCCAAGGTGCAGCCTTGCTCCTTGGCCTAAAATGTCAATTTATCTTCTGCATTCTCAGAGTGATTCCTTCCTTTCATTGCATTCCTTGTGCTATCCATGACTAAGTCATGAGACATCTGGCCTGAGGGACAAGATGCTTTGGGACTTGGTTAAGGCATTCTCCCCCTTCCTGGTCACTCTTCCTACCACCTAGTGTAGGTTTTGAGCTCTGGTCACAGCCGGCTAGAGAGCAGTGAGAGGCAGAGGCCTGCCTTTCATTCAGGGTCTTTCTCTTTCACTGGTTCCTTGTGTATCAAAATCAGAGACACTAAACAGGCATGCTGGTGCACACCTTTAATCCTAGCACTCAGGATGCAAAGGCAGGTGAGTCTGTCTGGTCTCTATAAGTTCAAGGTCAGCTTCAGTCTTCATATCATATTCCAAGATAGCCAAGTCTACACAGGACAAGGCTACCTTGTCTTAGAGAGATGATAGATAGATAGATAGATAGATAGATAGATAGATAGATAGATAGATAGAT
>CAJQZJ010032551.1:5542657-5583685 GCA_907164525.1 Lophiomys imhausi
AGATAGATAGATAGATAGATAGATAGATAGATAGATAGATAGATAGAAAGACAGATGACAGACAGATTGACAGATGATAGGTAGATAGATGATAGATAGATAGATAGATAGATAGAAAGACAGATGACAGATTGATAGATGATAGGTAGATAGATAGATAAGAAAAAAAGAAAAGAACAGAGAAAGAAGTAATAGAAAGGAAACCAGAGCCAACATACACTGCCACTGCCACTTCCCCGATGGAGAGCCCACCACACTTGGCTTGGTTTGCACATCTGCCCTGAGCTAGCCGCTGTTGATCGGCATCTCCACCCCAGGAGAGGCATAGCAAGAGACAGAAAGCAGATGCCCTTTCATGGTTGCAACTTATGCCAAAATTAGATTTAAAAATAGCATGGTGACCATGCCTGGCTGCAAATGTTCCTTGTTCTGGAATCCGGGAAATCAACTAATCAAGACTTAGGCAGCTTCATACAGTGCCTCAGATGCTACAGGCTGATGATGCTAATACCAAGCTGTTAGTCACAAAACAGAAAAAAGACCCCACCCCACGGCAGCTGCCCCCCCACCCCCACCCTCACCCCTACCCCCAGTACAGTTCAGCTCCATGAGTTCATCTTGTTCCCAAGTATGTGGCTTCTGGTTTAAATGGAAATACTGAAAAACATTTTAATCACTTTGACCCTGAAGAATTTTTATCTTTGACACTTCACTATTATGTATGCCCAGTATCCAATAATTCTTCAAATTCCCCAAAAGGAACAAATTCCCAAATTCCTCTAAAGAAATATCTGGAGTATAAAACTAGTGCTATCTCAAAGGGGATGAGGTGAGGTGGAGAAGAGGGGGTGGTTTTGGTAGTGTTTTTATTTGTAGCCTCTTTTTTTTTTTTTTTTAAAGAAAGGAGGCATTCCTTTTTTTTTAAGAATTATTTATTCAAGTTACATCTCAATTGCAGCCCCCTTCCTCTGGCCCCACTTTCCCACCCTCTTCCTCCTCCCCCTCTTTTCCTCTTTGGATGAGGGGAGCCTGCACATATCAACCCCTCCGCCTCAGTTCATCAGTCACATGAGGGCTAAGAGCTTCCTCTTGCACTGGGTCCTGACATGGCAGCCCAGCTAGGATAAGCTGTCCCACTAACAGGCAACAACAGAGCCCATGGCCCGCTGCTGGGTGGAGTTTCTTCTAGGTTAGTTATGCTAGGTTCCTGTCTCTAGCCACCCTTCCAGGTTTCCCTTCTACTCCAACCCTTGGCTACTACTGATCTAATTCTGTATTGATATATTTGCCCGCTGTGACATTTCATAACCAGTCACAAGCAGGTGGTGCTATGTGTAGCTTCTCTTACTTAGCGCAGTGTTTTCAAGGCTCATCTGTGCCACAGCATACAGCAACATTTCCTTCCTTTTTTTTCTCTTGTCAAATACCCCTGCACTGTTCAGCAAGATGACATTTCCAGTGCACTCGTCGGGTATGGGTTACGGCTTGCTTTTTGTTGATGTTTTGGTTTTGCTGCCACAAATAGCACTGGTATAAGACGTTTGTGCACAAGCTACTATGCAAACACACGGTTCCATTTCCTTTGTATATAACATGTTCCTAGGGATAGAATTAGGACACAGAATAATCCATGGTTTGCTTTTTGAGAAACTACCAAATGTTTACAAAGTGGCTGCGACATCTTGTATTCTAACTAGCAGTGAATTCAGATTCCACTCTGTCCACTTGGGAACCCCCTAACTAGCAGTGAATTCAGGTTCCACTCTGTCCACTTGTGCACCAGCACCCCCTAATCTGCCTCTTGATGCAGCGGTCACAGTGTGCATGAAGTGGTGCCTCACCAGCCTCCATTCTGGCTTTCTTAGTGATTCGTGACCTGGGGCACATACTCATGAATATCCTTTTTCAGGAAATGCCTATTGAAACATTTGCCTATTTTAAGCTGGCACATTTGTTTTCTTATTGAATTGCGTTGTCTATATATTCTGAATGCAGATTCTTGGCAAGATAAATGACTAATAACTCTTTCATCCCAGCACTATAAACTGTCTTTCCACACTGTGCATGATGGAGAGTGACAAGCTTTTGAAATTTGATAGGATCCAAATTTGTCTTCCTTTTGTTGCTATACGGTTAAGCTGCTGCCTTGTCCCAGGACACCAAGATTTATTTCTGTTTCATTCTCAGAGTTTTGTAGTTTTATTTCTTATGTTTAGGTCTGTGATCCAGCTCTAGGTAGTTGAGTTTTGTTGGAGCGTATGCTGTGAGACAGAGGATAGCCAATTATGTTGAAAACTGTTCTCCCCCTTCCCCCCACTGAATATTTTTGGCAACTTTGCTTTAAATAAGCAACAAATGATTTATTTCTGGACTCTCAATCATATTCCATTGATAGAATTATCTATCCTCATGCCAATACCACATTGTTTTGATTAGTGTAGTTAGCTAAAATGTTTGGAAATCAGAAAGTATGAGCTCTGCAACTTCATTTGAAATATTGTTTTGACTCTGTGAGTCCCTTGCATTTCCATATGGACCTTAAGATCAATTTGTCATGTTTGGCAAAAATAAATCTTTGGGGGATTTTGGCAGTTATTACCTTAAATCTACAGATCACTTGGTATCTTCCCCTCCTGTTATTAAGTCCTCCAGTGCTGTGGATGGAACTCGTTGGTAATCTGCATGCCTAGCATGCACAGGGTCCGAGATCAAGTCCCAGGATCACTGCCCCCAAAATAAACCCTTCTGATTAATGAACATATGATATCTTTTAACTTACTTAAATCTTCCTTAATATGTCTCAACAATATGTTGTAGCCTTCAGTGTAGAGGACTTATAGATGGTGTCTTAAATTGATTTCAAAATGTTCTATTGTTTTTGGATAGTAAACAGTTTCCTGACTGTTTTCTTCCTAGTGCAGCTGATTTTTAGAGTTGACCCTGTATCTTCCAATCCCCCAAACCTCTGCTCATAGTTACCTTAGTCTATTCTATGGGATTTGCTTTTATTGTACAATGTTATCATATATAAATGGAAGTAATCTTAACCTTTTTTTGTCCTATGTTTATGCCTTTTATGTATTTATATATTTAGTTGTTTGTTTATGTCTTTTATGTATTTATATATTTAGTTATTTTTGCCTAACTGCTTAAGAGCCTCCCATAACTGTTGAATAAGAAAAGCAAGCAAGGTATACCTTTAAAATCCCCGATCCTGAGTGGAAAATCACTCAGTATTTTAAAATTAGTTATGTTGTTAGCTATGAGGATTTTTTTTTTGCAGATAACCTTTATCATCTGAGGATATTCCCTTTCTAGTCCTAGTTGAATTTGCTTAGTATTTTCTTTGTTTCTATTGAAATAATCATGTAGATTTTATCTCTTATTAACTTGGATGATTACCTTGCATTCCTGAAGTAAGTCATATTGGATCATTTTATATATATTGTTTTTTAGATGTTGCTCAACTGGGTTTGCTGATATCTTGTTGAAATTTTGTAGTATATTTATCCATGACATACCATTGTCTCTAATGCAGACTGTTTCAAACCAAATAAATCTCCACCACCAAGGCAATAATTACATCAAAATTTAAACAAAAACATGAAACTAAACTATGTATAACAATGCATATGATCTTTGAGATAGATTATATTTTTTCGTGTAATTCTTTTTTTAATGTTTATTTATTACTTCAGGTTACATTTCCATCACAGTACCCTCTTTCAACCCCTCCCAGTCCCACCCTTCCACCTTCTACCCCTATCCCTTCCATCCCACTCCTCTGGAGTGGAGTGTCACTACATATCAGTCCCCTTCCCCAGTTTAGCAGTCATATGAGAGCCAAGAGCCTCCTCATACACTGGGGGCCTACAAGGCAGCACCACTAGGGCAAAGTGTCTCATTGATAGGTAACAAAGTCTATGTTCCTGTTCCCTTTGGTGTATTGGCTGTAGTATAGTTATCCTGGACTATATGGCTAAAATCCAATTATAAGTGAATAGATGCCATGTACATCTTTCTGAATCTGGGTTGGCTCACTCAGGATGAGCTTCTCTAGTTCCTCATTGCTGATGGGAGTGCAAGCTTGTACAACCACTATGGAAAACAGTCTGGTGATATCTTAGAAAACTTGGAATATCTCTACCTCAAGACCCAGCCATACCACTTCTGGGTTTACATCCAAATGATTCCTCACCAAACCACAAGGACATTTCCTCATCTATGTTCATAGCAGCCTTATTTGTAAAAGCTAGAAACTGGAAACAACCCAGATGTCCCTCAACCGAGGAATGGATTAAAAAAAAAAAACTGTGGTGCATCTATACAATGGAATACTACTCAGCCATCAGAAACAATGAAATCATGCAATTTGCAGCCAAATGGGCAAATCATATTTTTAAAATAGCAAATATTTATTTAATATATTGTAGTATAATACAATATTGAGTTATAATGATACTCCTGACATTTATATACAATGTGTACAAATATAAATAAATATATATTTATATTTGTGCAGACATATGTGCAAAAAGATATATAAAGTGACTATATATCAAACCAATAAGGGTGTTTTCAATAAGAGAGATAAATAAATGGGATAAGATATACTTAAGATTCAACCATTCATAAAAGTCCTACAGTCTATAATCTCGTGTATTTTGTATAAGCTTAAAAAATGCAAGTCGTTTTCTGGTAAAAGCGATTTCAACTGGCATGTGTGAATCCATGTTCTGACTAATTACACTATAAGCCAGGGGGAGTCCTATTCCCTAGCTCACTGTCCTGTCCCCGCAGTCTCACAGACCTGTCTACACAAGTACCTGGTGCCATTAGAACTGTGTCACTTAAAACTTAGTGACTTTGCAAAGAAGCGGATCCGACTCTGAGTCAATGCAGTGGCTCATCTTCACTCTCCACTGCTTGGATTAAGAATTGCTCAGGAGCTGAGCATAATACAACTTGGAGCCATCATGGGGGCTCCTGTCTGACATCTGGGTCTGTAGCTTCATGGATTCATAATATGGTAGCACTAGTTGGAGGTGTTAGAAGAAGAAGGGCCTCGGGGTGTGTCCCTGTGACTGTATCTTTTTGGTTTTTGTCCTGTTGGTTTTGGGAGACAAGGTCACACCTTGTATCCTTGCCTTGCCTGGCCTGGAACTCACTCTGTAGACCAGGCTGGTCTTGAACTCACAGAGTTCTGCCTGCCTCTGCCTCCTGAGTGCTGGGATAAAAGGTGTGTGCCCCATATATATCTTTCCCTGGCCTACTATGATTATATTATACACAGTATATGTTATACGTAAAATACTTTGTCTCCATTGTTTAATTCACATACTGGAATGCAGAATAGTATATATATTCCTGTTGTAATAAAAAAAAAGACAAGGAGTATTTAGCATTCTTAAGACTCTTTTCCATTGAAAAAGATGTTTACTATGACAATGGGTTGCTATGACTTGTGAGGTAGGAAGGTCTTTTTATCCTAGAGATTGAATAGCTTTTGTCATGATGAGATGGTGAAGTTCACCCATTGTTTTTGTGTATCTGTTGAAATTGTGGTCTTGTTTTCCCCCCTACAATTCAAGACCTCAGAGCAATTAAGCAGTGTTCATAATCTCCATGGTTTAGTCCAGTTCTCAGCCTTCCTAATGCTGCCACCCTTTTATACAGTTCCTCATGTCGTGGTGACCCCTCCAATCATAAAATTATTTTGTTGCTACTTTATAACTGTAATTTTGCTACTGTTATGAATCATAATGTAAATGGTTTTGAAGACAGAGGCTTGCCAGAGGGGTCTCGACCCACAGGTTGAGAAGCACCGGTTTAGGCGCTGTGTGGAGCTGTGTCTTGCAAAATGATGTTCTTATTACTTCAGAAACACGGTGTTTGTTTAGCTCTACACAGATGTTTGTGCAGCTCATGGCTGCATGTTAAATTCTCCTTGTACCTTAAAAGTATGTTTACCATCAGATTATTAGAAAACAATGTGTGTGCATTTAAGTGCACTAGGACAAAGTCTGATAAAGCACTAGAATCTTTGTTTCTTTCTTTCTTTCCTTCTTTCTTTGTTGTGTGTGTGATGTGGTCTAAGTCCATCTAGTTTTTAGGTTGATTAAGTTTTTTCAATTATTGAGCTATTCTTATATTAAAATATCAATATAAATATTACATTTATTTTTATAATAAAAGGGCATCTGTATTGTGAGAAATCAATATGTAAATAACCCCTACAGATATTTCCTAGCCTTCAGGTAGCTGGACCTAGAAATCTCTAAGTGTGCTTTTAAGTGTCGGTTCCTCTCCTGCTTTGACGATCACATCTGGGACACACAGCCTCCTCACAGAGGCTGAGACAAATGCATGGTACCCTGTCTCAAACCTAAACACAGGTGTCCATGACTCCCAGTCTGCACTTCAGAATCCCAGAACCACACTGGGCCACTTACTGACACAGTTTCCCCAGTAAACTTGCCATTCCCTGACTCGTTCCTGACAACCTCCAGGCATTTCTATCCTGAATAGTCACTAACACCACCATGAGGAGCCAGAGCATGCAGTGCTCCCACTCTACACGGAAATAGTCAAGGAAAGGTATATACCACGAGGCTTACAGAAACCGCCAGGGCAGCGGGGGCAGGAGGCACTGCGTGGCAAGGGAAGGTGACGGTTTCATGGCAGGATGAGTCTCTTTGCTTTTGTTATGATCCTGTGGATGTTCACAGGGAAGTCAAGCTGCCACAGCACGTGAAGGAACTGCCAGCAGAGGAGTTGAAGAACTCCTTACCACGTGCCCATGTCAGTTCCAGGTGACTGCAACAAAGCGCCACTGGCCGGGTGGCACAAACAGTAGGAACTTCGGTTCTTATCCTGGAGACAGGAAGTCTGAGATAAAGGTGTGGGCAGGGTCGGTCTGTTCTCCTCCTCCAACTTTTGGTAGTGGGAATTCTGGTGCTCGTTAGCTTGCAGAAGGTTCATCCCCAGTCTTCACCGTCATGTTCTCATGGTGTTTACCTGTGGGTAAATCCCTCCTCCTCGTAAGGTATTTTTGGGCTGCCATGACGGCTCAGCCATTAAGGGAGCTTGCCACGAAGCCTAATGATGCGAGTTTTATCCCCAGAACCCACATGGTGGAAAAAGAGAATTGGCTTCCCAAATTTCCCCTTGATGTCCATACATGCAGTGTCACCTGGGTACTGCCACACACTGTAAGCAAGTAAATCTATTTTTTAATAATGTCCTACCCTAATGGATTAAGGCCTGAGTCCGATAGGACTTCATCTTAGCTAAATACGTGTGCAACACTCCCGTTTCCAAACGAGTCACACTCTAACACACACAAACACCCACATGTGTCTGTAAGTTTAGATTCCATCCTGACTGGTGCACATTGCCCACCTGTACAGGGAGTGGGTTTGGGTTTTTCAAAACACGTGTTCAAGACAGGGGGTTGCAACTGAGCATAGGACACCTACCAATGGAATGGTAGAAACTGAATGGCCAAATACTGTGGTCTTAGAAGAAAGAACTCCATGTGTGTTTGTGCTTGATTTCTCAGGCTGTGTCAGCCTGCAGTCTCTGAACTCACCACAGAAGGCGTGGTTGGGCAGTTTAAATGGGGGTTTCTGTGTGGGCCTCTGATCCAGGACTGAGGTGTGCTTCAGCTGTATGTCATCTGTCACTGCAGGTTATATCGAAGCCGCTGTCATTCCAGCTGGAGCTCGGAGGATCCGCGTGCTAGAAGACAAACCTGCTCAGAGTTTCCTGGGTAAAACAAAACTCATTCACTCAAAGTTGCTGCTCTAAGAGTTGATTCTGGCGACTAGAGGCTGGTAGTTCCAGTACTCTGTCTTTCTCCCATTTTTATTTATACCTGCACTCCCTGTATACCTTCTCCCAGGTTATAACCCTGGTGTTATACCTGCACTCTCATTGTAATACCATGAGTATCCAAAATGGACCACACAGCACTTTTGACAGCAACACCCAAAGTACGTTCGGGCGTAGGAAAGAGTCACTTAGAACCACCACTTCGGACAGGGTGGAAAATAAAAATGTGGAGGAATCCATGAGATGTTGGGGAAGTGTATTTCCCAAAATCACTCCTGGAGAGTCTGGTCCAGTTAGTCCGGGCAGCACAGGCCCATGGCCAATCCTTCAGCAAGTGCCTGCGGGCTTCTAAGGGGCTGGAGGTGTTTCCTTCTGAAGAAAGAGCAATGGCCCTATGCTGAATGGAAATACAGGACAGCACTGGTCTTCACTAAGACCTGGGTACCTAACTTTATAGTAACTGACTAGCCAACTTTGAGCCCAAACACCTACATATCTCTAAAGGGTTGGATTCTGTCCTGACTAGTGATCATTGCCCTCTGCAGAGGGAGTGGTTCAGTGAAACCTGTCCTAGCTGAAGGAGGTCCTCTGAGCGATTCCAGTCTTGCCATTAACCCTCACCAAAGATCAGCCTGGTCCTTGAGCATCAGGAAGTAGGAGCACTGCATTGAACTCATGAGTGTTGTTTCTGTAGGCTTCAGGAAGAAAATGCACATTTGAGTTTGAGGGGCTGTGCTTCTCTTGGTTCAGCAGGACAGAAATGCTGTCATCTGTATCCTTTGGTTAGCCTAAGCCCCGTGGTCCTTGCTTGGGATAAATTTCAAACTAAACTTGGCTGATCTCCTCTTCAGGGTTCCCTCTCTCAGCTTGCATTGTAAGGTGTCGGGTGGGGGTTGCTATTTGCTAAGTATTTGGGATAAATCAAAATTGCCCATGAAACCTTTTCATAGAAATAATTAATTTATTTGAACTTTTAACACTGATAGAAAAAGAAATTGTGTCTTTGACCACATTCCTACCCTTTTAGATTACAGAAAAGTACCCATGACTTTCTTAGAAATGGTCACCACTTGAGTTAAGGCTAATGAAATAGACACAAAAGAAATCTCTGGCAGGTAAGCATTGAGACCCCATTGTTATTACATAGAGCCCTAGATGATGACAACGGTGCTATTACAGAGCCGTCACCAGCACTGTTGTCTGAGGTACACTGCATATCGGCCTCTGGAAGAGGCATGGGCACTGTCCAGCCCAGCCTAGCACACTCCTCCCCAGCTGCCCCAGCTGTCCCCCCATACAGAACAGTGTCTATGAATGTTGCCTAAAATGAGCCTTGTGGTGCTTTAGGTGACTTTCTCAAGGGTGGCGGCCTTTTTACTAAATTTCCAGATGCCCTGCCCCTTTCCACACACCTGAGGAGAATGGGTCAACTTCCACAGTGTTGACTTCGGAAGTTTTGCTACCTAGTGTCACCCCCCAAATTTACCTTGCCCAACTGGTGCTCCACGAGTGTATCATTCTGACAAGGAATCGTGTTTCTATTCCTAAGGGTGCAGCACTGAGGCTCTGCAAGACACTAAGGTCAGCTTTCACCTTTACCTTAAAAAATTACGCACCCAGTAGTCTTAAGAGCTGGCCCAGCTCTGAGTGCACCTTGCTGGTTCTTCCATAATGCAGTAATGGGTGCTTGGCAGGTAAGCCCTTAGCCCCCCAAGATGGCCCAACATCCATCTTGCCTGACCCATCCCCATGTGCCTGGGAAGAATAACAAAGTTTCCTCCATTTCTGCTCCTCTGTGGAGTGTAAATATGGCAGAGGATCAATAAATCTTCATATATCTAAGCCCTAGAATATAAAGGGACTCCTCTCTGGAACCCACATCAGGAGCTCACTGTCACGGTTAGTCCTGTCAGCTCTACTGTGGAAGCCTACAGGCCACATATGCAAAGGAGAGTCGTAACCGCCATGTTTGTAGATCCTGCAGTGCTTTAGAGAACACACACACACACACACACACACACACACACACACACATACACACAATATACCACAGAGTATATTGCTGGATTTGGAGATAGCAAGCAAAAGCCCCAGGGGGCTTACTTGCCTGCCCAGTTTCACATTCCACCTGAATCCTCCATTGCTGTCTGGAGCCTCTTAGAATTGCCAGTGGAGCCTCATCAGGACCAGAGGTTGACTGATGGAGATGACATTTCACTGTGTGCATTGCCAGTCTGTATCCCAAGAAGACTGATTTAAAATGTCTGAATGACTTGGCTCCCTAGACACAGTCTCATGCCTCCACAGGAGCTTGGAGCCAGCTTCGGTCCCCTTATCTCACCCCAAATTCATAATTCCAGCATTCCAGGCCGTGGCACGAGGACAGGAGCAAGCCTGAAGGTGGTCCACACTTGCTCGTTATGTTTCTAGAGTCAGCTCCAACAGCCCGTGTTTCCACTCAGGGCTGGGTGCTTTGGAAGTCAACCCAGTTTAATTCTGAATTACTCTCACATTTGCTGGGAGCAGTTCCTGAAGAATTTCAACCCCGCCTACCTTCAGCCCACGCTGGCTGGCTTTCTGCTCCAAACCACCTGGAACAGGAAATGCCTCTACAGTTTATATCCATGGCTAAGACCAGAGCTGGCTAAACTCCTAGTGGAAATAAAAAAAAGAAGAAGCTGACAGAGTGCCAGGAATAGAAGTGGGTTGACTGTGGGTCAGGTCTTCTAGTTGAGCAGGAAGAACTGAGAAGAACCTATTGGCCTTCTGTACCCCTCGGAGCCAGGAGAGAATAAGTAGGCCGGCTGTGACAAAGAGTGTGTCTCCTTGCTCCTCGGAACATTTGCTATCTTCTTTTAAGTGCCTAGAAGTCCCAAGATGGTACATAAATAGCCACCTAGAGAGGGGTCTGAGCTCCAACTGGTACAGTGTTCAGCATGTGTCATTATATTCTGGGCTGTGCAGAGGTCTTGTTCTGTCATAGTAGTCAAACAAAATGTTCCTGTGGTACCCTGCAAAAAAGATATCTGTGCAACTACTGAAAGCATATAAGAAAAATCCACAAAGCACACACCCTTATTTTTTGGATCATGGTTTAAAATGTGCAGCTTCCGGCCCAGGCAGAAGCAGCTTGAAGAATCTCCTCAACAAACCAGAACCTCCTCAGAGCTTGCAGATGAAATCAAGCCATCACCCGAGGCATACTGCTCTCTCTGATGTGAACTGCCTGTACATCAAAGCATGTATGATCATTTTGATGATATCCTTGAGTCTTCCCTGAGTCCCCAAAGCCTAGTGTAAACTGCAGAGTAATTGGTCTTGACATGCTTACAGACTAAGTGGGTTTGATGCCCAGGAGCTGAGGGGAACATCAGCTTTGTTAAGAAAATGGGCATGTCACATAGATTGACCTCAGGACAAGCCCCCGTGCAGAGGAGCAACCCTCTTCCACAAACCCTGCTCAGGCCCACTCACAGAAGGGAGGAAACAGCTCCTGCTGCAGCTTAAGGGGATGAAAAGGGAAGTGACAGCTCCACCAAGCCACTGAATCACTAGACCCCACATGGAAGCTACCTGTTCACTTGATGTCCCAACAGACCCTGGGACTAAAGTTTTACCCTTTTGAAAGGAATATATCAAGTGCTAAATTCTGATTTTTTTTTTCCTACAAGGAAAACAGGAACTTAGAAATCTTGTGTCTTGCTAGGTGACCCTCACCTGAGTTAATTAGAAGCCATCCCCATGCCTCCAGAATCTCTTGTTTCAAATTCTACCAAAACTGGGAAATCATGGCAGAAAATCTGAACACCGCTGCTCTGAGGACCCTCCTCAGATGAGCAGAGGGCTCTGCAGCCGGGGCCTCCATTGTCTCCACATCCATCCTGCCCATCACAGCTGATGCTGCTTATACTCTGGCTCCCCTGGGATCAATGCTTATGATAGAAGCCATCCCCCAACCCTGTGTGTTTTTTTTTTC
This sequence comes from Lophiomys imhausi, assembly GCA_907164525.1. Classification (NCBI taxonomy): domain Eukaryota; kingdom Metazoa; phylum Chordata; class Mammalia; order Rodentia; family Muridae; genus Lophiomys; species Lophiomys imhausi. The sequence goes on from CAJQZJ010032551.1 coordinate 5,554,467, forward strand.
TCTTCAATAGATGTGCTTTCTTGCCCCTTTATAATCCTCGCCTCCCAGGGGTTAGACTTTGGGCATGGGCCATGGCGACTTTGAGTTCATAATTTATTAAGTCACTTGAAGCATCTTACAGAAGGAGCCAGAGAGGTGTATGTGCAAAGTTGGTGGGGAAGAGCCACCTGTGCAGGAAGTTGCTGCAGGATGGGAACCGAGGCCCAGGAGCCCGTGCCAGGCCCACTGCATATGAGGGCTGCGGGGCTCATGTTTGTAAACAGCTGAGGTGACCCTGAGGAACCCATAAGAGAAGCGTTCTTCCTTCATCTGTTCTGCCCTTACTATGACTAGTGTTTTTACAAGCTGGCCTCCTAAAGACACAAGTGACAAACAAATCCAGTCCTTAGTCACTGGACTCCGGGTCTTCAGCTTCAGGTACTGTTGAATCTAGGAGTGTCAACTGATGTGACGGGGAACAGTGTCTGCCTCTCTCGGAGACAGATCAGGTTTACGTCTTTGGACAATGTCTAGGAAGACAGATACTTACCCCTAATGTGAAAGGTAGCCAGCCAAAACCCAGAACTGGACATAGTCCCATATGAGTAAAGGGAAAACATAGTCTCAAAGGAAGCTGGGGACAAGGACCATTCCTTGAAGATGGAGAAGCAGGCTAGACAGCAACTGTACTAGACAGATAAGATAGCCACCTTGCAAAAAAGGCCAAGGCCCTGGCATCTAGACCTCCAGCTCTGAAGAATGCAGAAGGCCTGTGCATGTGGGAATTGCTGAGAAGAGAGAGCTACTGCCCAGATTCTCTGGTCTGTGTGTGACACGTGGGTTCCAGCAAGGACCCAGGCATGGCTGTGGGTGGCATGGGGCCTCGAGTCTTGCTCATGTCACTGAGTCCTTGTTCACCGACAGCTGCCAGGACTCCAAAGCCCTGTACTCCAGCCACGATGACCATCACCTTCCACCTGCTTCCTGTGACTCCCCTCCACCTCTCACCCCATTTCCCTAGCCAGACTTATGGGAAAAGATAGCTGTTACCTCCTTCTTGCTCCCTTGCCTTCCTGCCATAGGAGACCATCTTGACACTGTGGCCTCCAAGTGTCAGGAGTCAGGGCCCCACCTTCAGGTCTGCCATACACATTCCCAGAAGCTTCTTCTTTTCCCAGCTGCCACAGTTAAACTCATAGGGTCCTTCTTCCAGGAAACCGTCTCCAGTTGCCTGTTCGTGACACCCCCATTTATACACCCAAGGCACGCATGTGCCTCTATCATGGAGCGTATGAAGCTGTGTTGTGGCAGTCCGTTGTGCCTCTCCTCCACACTGTGTGTTCCCTGAGAACAGTAGTGCTGTCCTTAGCCCTCTGACAGGAAACAGAATAGGAGAGACTGGCAGAAGTACTGTGCTGTTTCATGGGCACCCTCAACCTGTTCTTTGTTAGAGGACTCTCGCCCCTCACCTTTCTGTCCTGGAACTGGCCCCAAGCCCACACTGATTCCTCAAACCAAGTATATATGAGCATGAGCAAGAAGTGATTTCCAGAACCTCCAGTGAAGCTGAAGAACAAAGAATGCCTCTGTCACCATCACCGGAAGATGCTATGCCAAGTGTGTGAGGCTTGGTCTGTTGGATTAGGGTCTCATTGCTACAACTTTATTAGCTGAGTGTCCCCATGCTTCCATTTTTTTTTCATTTAATAAGTGAGAAAAATAATTCCAAGATCTCTTGGGAAGATTAATACACTCGGTAAGAGTGCATGAATTGGTGCTTCTCAAATAGTGGTTTGCAGAGCTGGTGTTAGAAGAGGAAAACTGGGGGTCTCATGATCTCATCTCCTTTCAGTAGCCATACATTTTTTTATCACCACTGAATGTCTCCCACAAAATATATTCTGTTCCAGGTAGCAGACTGTTCTCTTCCCCAGCCCCTCCCTGGAGGCCGGGAATCCTCTAGTTCCTGTACACAACCTCCCTAGGACGTGTGCTTCTCACCAGTATGTCACCATGTTGGGCAGCACCCTGCCTGTTCCCCTGGGTGGCTGCACAGTTGAAATACCCCAAGCTTGCTTTCCCAATGAATTTGCTGGGATTGTAGCATCACACAGCCCAGGGAGCTAAGACGGGACCTGCCCCTGCCCCTGCCCCTGCCCCTGCCCCTGCCCCTTCCCCATATCCTGCAGCTGCCTGTCTGAGCAGAACTCAACCTCAGGCTTCTGACCTAGCATGGCTAACAGATTCAGTTTCCAGGGACCCTTCTGAGTCACCATATCCAAAACTGGTGGTCAGTGGATTGTTTAGTTTCTAGTCTCACCAGGAAGATAGTGGGAAGCAGAATGGTCTCTGAATGAACTGACTGTAAACTCAGGCCCCAGAGTGACATGGAGAAGTCTGGGGTGTTAGGGCTCCCATTGTGTACCAAGAGTGCATGAAAGTTTCTTTTGGAGAATGACTGTAAAACTTGCTGTCATCTCTAGTCACCTGCCACCTACTGAGTACCAAAGTAGATCCTGTGTTGTTGTTGTTGTTGTTTGTATGTATGTTATGCAGTAGCCTTCTCTAAATAGCAACAATAACAAAAACAAAAATCAGAACCCTGCTGCAAAGTTCTCCTAAGCAAGAAGGCCATGAGACCCACCCACTCCCCCATAAACTTTGCATCAGAGTTGTGAGTTAGAGAGTGTGGGACCTGGACCGCCCAGAGCTCAGCCCTCTCCCCATCCTGCCAGCTGCCAAGTATTGTCACCACATCTGTGAGTAGCCAGGGTTTTCATGGATAAGTGTGTAACAGAATAGCATCATTCCCTAAAGGAATATCTTCTTTCCCAGTGTGGGGGTGTCAGATCCTTGGGGATACTGGAGTTACATTGCTCTTCCAAAGGCCCCGGGAAGGCAACGATAAATGGATGGATGTTTTCGTTTTTCTTCATGGCTAAGTAATGCTGCATTTTGTATATAAACTCATCACTTCCTGTATCCCCTCTCCCAGTCTATCAGTTGCCACTGGCTGATTCATGTCTTACTGTTGTGAGCAGTGCTGCAGCATTTCTCCTGAACTGCCGAATTCATTTCCTGTCAATATTTACCAGACGTGGGGAAGTCAGGGCCTGTGCTGGATCTATACATTTCCTAGAAATTTCCCATAATAGCCAGAGAAATGTACATTCCCACCCACAACATGCATAATTTTCTCCTTGTCCTTGCCACCATTTGCTAATTCTTGTGTTATTCATGAGAACACTCTGACTAGGGTGAAATGGTTTACATTTCCCTGATGACTTGTGATGTTGAGGAGTGTGGATTGGGGGGGGGGTCGTTTTGTTTGTGATTTGGTTTGATTATTTGTTTGTTTTTTAAATATTTGTAAGCAATTTGCATCTCATTTTTAAAGAAGTGTCAAGCTGGACAGAGTACTTAAGGCCAGCCTGGGCTACACTGTAAACCCTGTTTCAGATTGAGGTAGGAGGACTGGAAAGATAGTGTGGAAGTTAAGAGTACTTACCCCTCTTGTAGAGAACCCCGGTTCAATTCCTGGCTCCTATACAGTGGCTCACAACTGGCTGTGACTCCATTCCTGGCAATCTGGTGCTCTCTTCTGATCCCTGCAAACACTGCCTACACATGGTACATACGAATGCATACAGAAACATGCACACATGTACAAATACATAGAAAAGGTAAGTAAAGCATCATTTAAGGTGCTGGAGATGTAGCTCAATTGGTACAGTGCTTTCCTGGCATGCAGGAAGCCCTGGGTTCAGTCCCCAGCACTGTATAATCTGGACACCTGTAATCCCAGCACTAGGGAGGTAGAATCAGGAAGACCTGAAGTTCAAGCTCATTCAGCTACACAGGGAGTTTGAACAGAACTAGACTAGAGATGATCTTGGTCACTTGGCCACCTTTGGCCTGTTCTTGGCAGGAAAGAGGGTGGAACTATAGGAGATTGTATGCTGGGCAGTAAACTAGTCACAGAAAGACAAGTCCTGTGGGTTCTCTTTCACATGTGAAGTGTACAGAAGCGGTTATCAATATGTGTTGTATACACACATTCAGCTCACACACTGAAACCCAAAACTAATACTTGGTAATTTTTTATTTTGAATTAATGAGTTTTTCCAAGTCTCCAAGACATGTTTTGTGGCCTTGAATATTCCAATTTAGAACTCATTCATCAGGCAAGCAGCCATCTACTGCCATGGGTTTGGACTGGATCCTGGCATCACTATCCTCTAGCCTCTCCCCCAGTCCCACTATGGGAATCAGTAGTGACACAGGCAGACGTGTTGGAAGATATGCCATCAGCCCTCACCGCTCTTTCTCCCACGAACCAGGAGAAGTTTGGTGTCCAGAGAATACAGTCCCCTCACTGCAGGGACCTGCCTTATGGAGCCCTCAGACTTGGGCAGGGCCCCCAGACTCCCTCTGAGGACGGGCTGGATGGCACTCATTTTCCAATGCTCAGTTTTTCTTTCTAGCTCTCAAAGACTCTAGTAAGCGATCCATCAACAGCGACTGGAAGATTGAACTCCCTGGAGAGTTCCAGATTGCAGGTACAACTGTCCGCTACGTGAGAAGAGGCCTGTGGGAGAAGTTCTCAGCCAAGGGACCCACCACGGTGCCACTGCATCTGATGGTAAGTGCTGATCCTCCCTGTACCTTTGCTTAAGCTAGTGTCTTAGCTGGTTTATTAGAGTCTTGTTCCCCAGGACCAGGCTGGAAAGGAATGCCTCTGGTTTCTAGGAGTTTGCAAGACTTCCTGGTACCGAGGCCTTTCTCTCTTTTTTATTATTTTCATTTATTTGGATATACACATATGTGTGATATGTTTGTACATTGTGTATATGAAGTGTATAAGCATGTTCTTGAGTGTATGCAAATATGCATTCCAGTATACATTTGTGCACATGTATGTCGATGGCAGAGGTCAGCTGCCGATATCTTTTCTTGGTAGCTGTCTACACTTACATTTTGAGACAGGGTCTCTCACTCAACCGGAAGCTCATCATTTTGGCTAAGCTGGCTGGCCAGTAAACTTTATCAGTCCCCTTATCTCTGCCCCCACCTATAGTTCTGGGATTACACACTCAAGATGCTCTGCCTAGGATGGGTACAGAGGATCCGAACTCAGATCCTTGTGTTTCTGTAGCCATCACCTCTCTCTTGGTCTTATTCATTCCGCCTTGAGGTTCCTCCCCAGAATCTCCTCCTGGCTCTTCACTAGCCGAGTACCTGTCTTTTCCAAAAGAAGATGTTTCCGAGAAGAAATTACGCAATCACATGGGTGGCAGCCAGGAATAGCTGGAACCATTAAACAGATAGCCATTGTTGTGGATAGGATTTCCATTGTGTTGATTAAAAAAAAAAAAACAGCTTGGACTGGAAAGGGTTTGTTTGCCTCACATATCCAGTTTCACAGTCCATTGAGGGAAGTCAAAGCAGGAATCAAACTAGGTTCGAACCATGAAGCAGAGGCCATGGAGGAGTGCTGCTTACTTGTGGTTTTCTCGGTCTACTTTTTTATAGCACCCAGGATGACCTGCCCTGTGGTAGCCCCACTCACATTGGACTGGGCCCTCCCACATCAATCACTAATTAAGAAAATGGCCTATAGCCCTATCTTATGGAGACATTTTCTCAATTGAGGTTCTCTCCTCTGAAGTTAACGTAAAACTAGCCAGCACAACTGTGCCCAAAATCTGTTTTTGCATCAGACGGCAGCATGCATACAGCTACCCCATAGCTGAGATGCACCTTCAGGAAGTGAACTATGGAAGCGATGTGTGGTCTGGTACCACTCAGACTGGCAAGATTCTGCTTACAACCAGCACTGAGGAAATCAGGAAAGAATCAGATTCCATCTTCTGCGTACTCCCCAGGTGGTCTTCTGAAACCTGTATACTCAGGCTAGCCAGAATGTCAGTGTTATGTGTTTTCCTGGGAACTCCAGGCATGCCACTCAAACACAGGCTCAGCATCTAAGCCTTCCAGGGAAAGTCATGCCAAGGTTTCCTTCTCAGGGTCTGAGCAGTCTCATGGACTATTTATGACAACACCCCATTGTGGATAATTTTGTGAGGGTGATGGAGACAGAACACAGGCCTTATGCATGCCAGGTGACACTGGTTGATTCGCTCTCCTGAAGAACAGGCTTTGCGGCATTGCGTGCATTTGTCATCAAAGCACATGTTGTCCGAAGTGCCTGCCAATCTCAGAAGTTCTTCCCCCCCCCCCTTGTTTATTTGTGCCTCTGGAGATGAGCTAATGCTCAGAAGATTCTCTGGCTGCCACCTACTGTGGGTTTTGAGTGTGACCTTAGGAGGGTACTGACCCCATTGTAGTCCTGCTGAGCTGAAAGCCAGCCAGCTCCCATGCATGCCATAAAGCTTTTGGGAATCTGCCAGTGATTCCACTGTAGATCATTTCTGCAAGTAGAGCTCTGGGACCCAGGGACCTGTCCTAGAGCCATTTCCCCTGGATGAGATATTTCCCAGTCAGAGCCTTTGAAACAAGCCCCCACAACTATTCTGAGTTCAAAGCAAAATTCAGAAGGGCGCAGAGGGGGTTAGAGATAAAATGAGGCCCATGTAGAAATATCAGCTGTTAGCACATGAATTTGCTTTCTTCAACAGGCATGGAAGTGTACATAGGCCCTCTTTACCAACAGTTCTTATAAACTGATGGGTCTTCAGCCCAATGACGCATGTACACAGCCTCGAGCTCTTCACACCATAAACAGAAGTCAGAAAGAATCTCGAGATCAGCTGGGTTGTCACCCCTTACTTAATATTTAATTGCTTTTTCTCTTGAAATGTGCTCCTTACTCCACACCCCTTCAGCATCCCTTTGCCTTGGCATAGCAAGTGCTGGTCTGCCCCCTGGGGCATGAATATTACTTTCATAATCAGGGGTACCCTCAGAGTCCTAGAGATCAGCATTTGAAACCAATTAGACACATGCATACACTAATCATACGTGGCTGTGAAATTGGTTTCATATGGAGCCTCCATTTGCCACTCTCATTCCCACAGTGAGATAATAATGAGCTCTTGGAAAGACTAGTTTAGTGCACTTAGTTTTGGGGAATTTTTTGTTTTGTTTTGTTTTCTATTTTTGTTGTTGTTGCTGTTTAGATTTTTAACAGGGGGCATTTCTCCAAGTGCATGATTGCAGGTCTATTGGCTGGGGAAGTAAATGTGTATTGGGTCTACTTCTCAAGCCTCTATCCCTATCTTGCAACTCAGCCTTGAAGGCCCAGGAAGCCCTGGGACAGTTATCTCCTGTCATCTAACACTGGCTTACTCAGCCTATCTCCTTATATCACCAAGAGATGGCACCACTGGTAGCCAGCTCCCCCCCCCCACCCCAGTCATCAATCAATAAAATGCTGCCACAGGCTTGCTGATGAGCCCATCTGCTGGGGGCATTTTCCCTCTTGAGGTCTCCCCTTCCCAAATGACTCCAGCTAATGTCACGGTGACAAAAACTAGCCAGCTCATGGCTTATGCTCAGAGAAATAGTTTGGCACTTCTCTCAGCTCCCTTTCTAGGAAGAATCAGTGTGTTTGTGTCTTTCCCATATATGCATGTAGCCTTGTGGGTGAAGTGGTGGGACCCTACATGGTTCGGAAAAACGCCCAAACAGCCATGCAGCTCACCACCCCCAAATTCCTCATGGAAACAGGTCCTCTGTGGAACAGAAAAGAGCAGAACTCACCAATGATAAGTGTGTTCACCACATGCACCCACCAAGTCCCTGAGGAACCTGCAGCTGAGATAAAGGGACACCCCTAACTTTAACCTGCCCCTTTGGTCTTTAGAAAAGAGCCAGCCAGTAGAGAAGCAGCCCCAGGTAGCTCAGATTACACATTCAACAATCTGTGGGTGTTCATTCCATCTCAACAAAGCCTTTCTTTATGTGTGGCTCCAGGTGCTATTATTTCATGACCAGAATTACGGAATTCATTATGAATACACCATACCTGTAAACCAGAGCACTGAAAACCAGAGTGAGCCTACCAAGCCACCGGACGCCCTGTTCCTCTGGACCCACAGTGGCTGGGAAGGATGCAGTGTGCAATGTGGAGGAGGTAAGGTGGCAGTGAGGGAGGTGGGGGTGGAGTTTTGCTGAAGAAATACTGAGTTCAGGGCCCTCTGCCCGAGTCTACACAGTGTGGCAGTAGAGAGTTTGTACCTCCATAGGAACTTAAGCCCTGAAAATCCTAGCCAAGTCATCCCAGCTCCCACAGGTTTATTAACAAGCCCATATCACTCCTTGGCCTGGGATTTGGACCTAGCAGTAGAGATTTGCTGATTGTGTGACTATGCAGTAGATATGAAAAGACTGGTGCTGGAAATAATTGAAACAGACCTCCAACTTGGTGGGACAGCACCAGATGAAGAACTCGCCCATACCCGAGGACTACGTCATCTTTGCCAGTCACCCTCTCCAGGGTGCTAAGAGAAGAGTCCTCTGGGTTGAGCAGAACACACACCACGAGTCTTGACTCCACATCACCGTGCCAAATCTCAGCAGACAACCTGCCCCCTCTATCCACACCTGCACTTCCTCACCCCTAAATGTGATGACTGCCCCTACACATCTATTATGGAGACTGCAAATAACCAAGGAGACTATCGCCCTACAAGGACCTATATTAGCAAAGTGTGTTTGCTAGTAGGGCATTGAGAAGGGGCACTAGTACACTGCCCCTATAGAGGATCCTCCACTCATGCCAGCAGCTATCATTTAACTCAATGGGTCACTAAAACAGAAATCAAATTAGGAGAGGGCTTGTCGGGAAGAAGGGTTTCAGCAAGGGGTGAGGGTAAGAGAGAAGTTAACGGGTGGAAATGACCAAAACTCAACATATACACATATGAAGTCGTCAAAGAAAAAGAGGAAGAAGTGAAAGTTTTAACAAGGAGCAGCAGGAGACTGCGTTCAAGGGGCTGCAGTTAAAAAAAAACTGTTGGTACTATCGCTCCGTGATATGGGAAGGTTTTATTGTAGATAAGAGAGAGAACATGTTCAGAGGCATCTGGAAGAGTCCAGAGCAGAGAAAGAAAGAAGTAGACTGAACATGGCCAGCAGACTGGACATGGGCTAGGGAAGTGTGTGTGTGTGTGTGTGTGTGTGTGAGAGAGAGAGAGAGAGAGAGAGAGAGAGAGAGAGAGAGAGAGAATAGCAAGAGAGAATAAGAGACAATAAGGGCAAAAAGGAGGTGAGGGGTACCTCTGGGTCAGTAAGGCACTCTGCCCAATAAGGCACTTAGGAAGTTCATGAGAGAGATGACACAAAAGATGGTGGGTAAGACAAAGTTAGGACAGAGGATTGACCAGGACTCTGAATGCCTACCCATTGAGTGGGTGGCAAGCTAGACCGCAGGTGCAATCACACCCATCCCTGCTCTTGAGTGGCTTGAGCACTAACATGGAGCACTATTGGACACTTACGGGGCTCATCCCGTTGTTCTTGGGGAGAACAAAGCCACGATGTGATCGAGCCTTTCAAGGCCTTCCTGTGCATCTCAGCCAACAGCTCACACTAAGTGTTTTACATGTTTTTTCCTCTGCTAACTGTGACAACTGACACAGCTTCCAGCTGCCACCATCAGCCCTACCAGAGTATACCTTTAACAGGAAATCTCTTGTCCTGGGGCCTCCAGCTGCCCCCTGTGCTGATGACCTCCCACCTCCTGCTTTAGGAACCAATGTCTGTATCTCTGTGACCAGACATTCCTTTGGCTACTACGGACAAAGCCCAGCCCATGGGAGCCATAGCAGGCTCTGCTCCACTAGGGGCTCTAAACTACTGCTGCTCCCTTGGTGCAGTCCCTTTGTGACACCAACGACTTCCAGCTCCCTGCAGGAGTCAGATCTGCTGCCAATGCTGAAAACTATATTCAATAGCCCTTTGCTTTCATATTCATACACAACTACATTTGTGGGCCATAAGACAAAGTGTGGCTTAAGATCCCCATTTCTTAGTCGTCTCTACATGACAAATTCCTCAGACAACAAATCCTACAAAGAATCCTCTGCCTAAATAGTTGTACTTGAATCCCTGTTCATCTTTTTGGTCACTCTCTTCAAGCCAATGCCTCTAATACAGTAACATGAAGTGTTGGCACTGAGACATCCTAAAGCAGGGGGAGGTGAAGCAAGCTGGCCCATTGGGGAAACTGTGAAACACAAGCATGGTGGCCAGCTGTTGATACTATAGTCATAGTGACACTTACTGACAAAGCCAAGAGGCACCCAGACAGCTGTTCCAGAGTCACCCTTCTGACTACAGTCACTCAGACTCCCTGCCAAAGTAGCAGCCATCAGACTGAGAGCTCGTAGGGCACTCAAAGAAAAGTTAATGAGTTTGCAAAGTTGCCCAAGAGCATGTGGCACTGAGGCATTAGCGCCATTGGATGAGCTGAACAATTGGCAGCCACCTGCCAGAGGGAAGCAAGCCTGTGTGTCCTTCACACCAGCCACCTCACTCCTCTCAAGAAGCAAGCCTGTAGCAAACTGGTAACTAACCAATGCTCTCGGTGAAGACTGACTGATGTACAGGTGTTTAATTGGGACCAGATCTCCATAGACTTTAAATCTCAAACATGCAGATCAAAGATTGGTAATTTGTGGTGGAAATGAAAGCCCTAAATCAAAGTGTTGGCCTCAATAACTCCCAACCTGTCCAAGGACACAGCTGACCTGAGGTCCTGCTGCTTTCTCGGACTGTTCTGGAATCTTACCCTGCTCCACACTGCTCTGCTATGAGTTAAACACCCCATCCATAAACATACAGTTCTCCCTCTTTGGCAAACGATGTGGCTCCTTCATTGATCAGTAGCCACACCCAATCACTCCTCCATAAGAATGGATAAATGGCTTTCTAGGTATATACAGCCATAGTTTCTGAGCTCCTGTGGTTTGGCTTCCAGGAGAACGCAGAACCATTGTATCATGCACAAGGATTGTTAACAAGACCACAACCCTGGTGAATGACAGTGACTGCCCCCAAGCAAGCCGCCCTGAGCCCCAGGTCCGAAGGTGCAACTCTCACCCGTGCCAGTCCCGGTAAGTCCCTGTATTTTGTGGCTTGGACCCACCAGCATGTTGGGTATCAACACCTCCAATGAGGGGATAGCAGGCATTACACAGTTAACACCTCAGAAAAAAGCCTTTCCCACATTCTGGTGGTGTGGCTAGTGATTTTTTTTGCTTGCTCTAAATAGCCATGTTGCTTAACAATGGGGGAACATTCTGAGAAGTGCCTATCTAGAAAATAATATTTACTACACAAGTAGGCTAACTGTGGACATGCATTATAGTTTATTGTCTCTAGGACATGAACAAAATAGAACATTAATTTAAGCATAAAAATGATACACTCAGACACGGGATGGGTAGGCTGGTACTGTTCTAACACAAACTTCTCTACAGTGAACAATACTTTTAAACTGGAGTGCATTCTAAAATAACAATAATAATCATAGCATAGTAAGAATATGAACCTGTAAGTTATCATCACTCATTATAAGTGATAATTATAAGTCAGTAATGAGTACTGTGTACTGTCCTGTGTGTTGGGGCTGGGAAAATGGCCCAGTGGGTAAAGTACAATCACAAAGCCCTTTAGCTTGGGCCCTTAGCAGTCTTGTAAAAGATGGGAACATCTGTGTATGTCTGTAACCGCAGAGCTAGAGGGATGTGTAGAGACAGGCAGATACCCAAGGCCCACTGGAGCCAGTCTAGCCAGTTGGTGAGCTCTAGATCCATGAAGAGACACTTCCTCAAAATAAAATACAGTAAAGTAATAGGGAGAGATGCCCATCATTGACCTCTGACCTTCTCATGTGTATGCATAGGCAAGTATACCACTTCCGTATCAGCACACACTCACATAAGCCACCCCTCTCTAATGATAATAAATGTGACAAAACCATAGGCTTGTTTCCATGAGCGTTGCCAAAAAAAAAAAAAAAACAAAAAATCATGCTGTGACATGGCAGAGGTGATGGGATTTTTTTCAGTCCCATTGAAATCTTACAGCACCACTGCTGATTGCATGGTCTGTTACGGACTGAAGCACCATGCGATGGTGCTGTTCTGAGCGTCTAAGACAGAGCACTAATGGAAATATACTATGCTAGCTGGAGGGTAGCCTACAGGTCATGAATAACAACATCTCACAGAGAAAATGTTGTCACGGGCTCACACACTGACTGGCATCGACTGGCTCCCCTAAATCACTTGTCTTGGAGGAAAAAGAAGAGCTAGAATCTTAGTGCCTAAGAAGAAGTAGCCACAGAAGTCGTGGCTGTGCTTGACCTATTTCCCTGAGTGTTTGTTGCTTGGAAACCATCTGAACCTGTCTCCCAGACCTGGCAGAAACATGAAGTGGCCATGCTGCCCATATGCTCCCTGGCATAAAGTCCGGAGCTCTCAGCCAGGGTGAACTGTGTTCGCCAGTTCCACATGTCTCTTTCTAGTTGCTTCAGCAGGACTGAGCATGGTACTTGCCCGGTGACTCTGAGGCATAGCGTGGTGTTACCCCTCCGCCTCCCTTTCTGCCCCAAGTTAACCAGACACTGCTTTGTGACCCTGCCCATCATGTCCAGGCATCGAGTCCAGGCATATTTACCTTTGCTAACTGGGCTTTGCTTTTTGATGTGAACTCTTTTGGGTCTTTAAAGATACATTTATACTGCTTAGTTAAATTGGGTTTGGGGTTTTTTTTTTGGGGGGGGGATTGTTAAATTAATCGTGTGTGTGTGTGTGTGTGTACATAATCCATGGCACATGTGTGGAGGTCCAAGGAAAACTTTCAAGGGTTGATCTCTTTTCACCATGTGGGCCTGGGTGTCTTAGTCGGGTTTCTGGGTTTGGCCCAGGCATCCTTACTTGCTGAGCCATTGACACACCATCACAGCCTTTTGTTAAACTCTTAGCATGTGCTTAAGAGGAAATGAGAAGGAACAGCAAGCAAGTGATATTCCTTACGTTGATTTTTTTTTCATGTTCCTTCAAAATTAAGAATGAAAGCCTGCTTTCACACTGAAGGCTTTAAGGGAGGACTCATTCAGAAAGTCTGACTGGTGGCTAGCTTTGAATGCCAACTTGCCACAAGCTAGAATCACTAAGAAAAGATCTTCAGTTGAGAAATTACTTAGATTAGATTGGCCTGTGGGCATGTCTGGGGGGACATGTTATCTTGATTGCTAATGGAGATAAGAGTGCCCACGCTGGATCTGGGCAGCCCCGTTTATGGACTGGATCCTGAACTATACGAGAGTGAAATAAAACTAGGACAGGCCAAGCAGCTTGAGTGTATTCATTTCTCTCTGTACTTGGCTGTGGGTGACTAGCCGCTGGAGGTCCTAGGGACCTGAAATTGTCAGCCAAATAGGCCCCTCCAGCTGTGCATAGGCCCCTCCAGCTGTACATTTTGAGAATTGGCAGCCATACTTCAAGCCCATCCATCAGTCTCTCACTCAGTTATAGGGCCAAAGAGGGAAGATTCAGCAACTGTAAAAACTCCATGATCAGAATGGGGCAGTGGTGGTGCACACCTTTAATCCCAGCACTGGGGAGGCAGAGGCAGGTGGATCTCTGAGTTTAGCCAGCCTGTTCTACAGAGTGAGTTCCAGGACAGCCAAAGCTACACAGAGTAACCCTGTCTCAGAAAAACAAAACAAACTTGGTGATAAGACAGATGACAGTCTCTCTTCCTGAAATCAAGGATGGCCTACCCCTGGAAGAAGGAGTAGAAAATGATGTAAGGGATTCATGGCACGGGGTGGTCAGGATAGTCTCAAGAGGAAAAAACACAAGCCTGTGGATGTCTTCATGAATCATATTTTCCAAAGCAATATTTACAAACTACTTTTACTTTAAGATCTAAATTTTAAAAATTATGTTCAAAAAACAAAAACATTTACTTGGTCAGCACCCCTTGCCCCACAGCAGGCCCATGGCACTTCTGTGGAAAACTTAGGAATGGGGTTTAAAAGCTGCTGGTCAAAGGGTTTATATTCCTCAGTGATGGAATAGCAGATAACAAAGACAGCTGGAGAGAATACAAAAAGCAACTGTTTGAAATCTAGACCACAGGCAGAAATTAGAACAAAGGCTGTAGTCGACCAGAGTAGCTGCATGTTGAGTCTCCACTTGTGGCAGTTTGTCACTATTGCATGGACGCTGGATTAGCTCCCTGTGATCACTGTGACAGAGCATCCGACAGGAACAGCTTCACTGAGGACAGCTTCTTGCGGCTCATGGCCGCAGAGGGTTCACAGGCACCCTAGCTAGCATAGGAAGAGCTGCATTGCAGCTCAGCTCATGGTAGTGGCTGGCATCGGTGGTGGCACTGTTTGTGTGGCTACAGAGCAGGTAGCAGTGAGAGGGCTGCAACCAGGGACCAGGCTACGGCCTTCAAAGCCTCCCCACAATGGCTTATGGTTAGCTGCTGAGCTCCATCTCCTAAAGGTTCCATAGCCTCCCTTGGGAACACCCCCAGCTAGGGAACAAGCATTGAAAACATGAACCAATGAGGTATAATTCAGATTCAGACCATAGCCAAGGACCAGCTGTAACTACGGTGGACTGCCCCTGAGCTCATACAGATGCTCAGGGTGACTATAGAAGCCAGAAATTAAGAAGGTAAGAAAAAGCACAGAAAGGAGAGACCCAGCAGGAGCTTTCAGATTGTACTCAGATATATTTGGCCCAGTTTCTAGGAATAAGATACAGACAGGACAGACATCATGTAGTAGAGCTAAGGGCAGAACTAATATGGAAGCTACGGCCAATCACCTTTGCTTACAGTTATCACAGCCAGGTGTGCTGCCTGCAAAGTTACAAGTTCAGGATTCTACCATGATGCTCTGCTTGCAAGGTGTATCACTCAGTGTAACAGCCAGGAGCTGATCCAAGGTGAATCTTGCTGTATGTACGTATAAAACATGTGAACAGATTCCAAAACATGCCAGATTCCAAAAAGAATGAGATTAAGCATGTCAATCATTTAAGATCACAAAGATTATAAGATAATTTAATAATTTGAAATGGGATTGTGTTGACTATAATCATCCAAAATAATTGTATTTTAAATACACTGGGGGGAAAATGTGTGTTTTGTTATTGTCGTTTAGATATTTATTTATTGTTAGGCAGAGCATGTGGACCACTATGCATGTGCGAAGGTCAGAAAACAACTTTGGGGAGTTGGTTCCCTCCTTCCACTCTGGGGTTCAAGGAATGGAACTTAGATGATCAGACTTGTGTGGCAAGCACCTTCTACTCTCTGGGCCATTTCACTGACCTTGTCATGTTCTTTTTAGTTTGGGGATGTTTGTTTTGTAGTGCTGGGGACCAGGCCTAGCGTCTCACATCTGCCTTTGCTCTAGCCATGAGCTACTGCTCCAGCCCTACCTAGAATGTATGACTGCAGTGGAATACCCGTCTGTTTCTTTCTGCGGTTCCCACGGCTGCTGGAGAACTCCAAATGGAATTCATCCAAATGTACAGCTCATTTGTATTGAACTGTGCTGACACTGACCAATGAGTGTGTCGTTGACAATGTTCAGGATATGATTGGAAATTAGTAGTTGTACAGAGAAACAGGTCCAGACTCAAGACAGAAGAAAAGACTTGACTCAAAAGAAAAGGAATTTTTATGCTTTAGCTTTCTTTCTCTCTAACATTTTCCATAACTCAAAGATAAATAAAATCTAATAAAATGAAGGTATGCAGAACCCTGTTTTACTAACTCTCTCCTCTATGCTGTGTTTAATATAACATTTTATTAAGTTTTTCAAGAATTTCACACATGTACACAATGTAGTTTGATAACGTTTCTTCCTACTCCTCCCCCTAACTCCTTCCAGATGGACCCTTCCCCTCCATCCCTCCCAATATCATGTCCTCTTTTATTCTTCTTTTAAAAAAAAAATAACCTACTAATTCCCATTTGTGCTGCCCATATACTCCTGGAGTGAAGTCAGCCTTCCAGAGGCTGTACCCTTAAAGACTCTCCCTCCCCCAGAGCCCACCAACCATCTACTGCTCCTCAGTTAGGGGTAGGGGCTCACCGTCCCCTCCCTGCTCCACACTAGAATTTCACTTATTCGGGCAACCAGTTAAGCTGCTAGGAGTTCACATGCACAGCAGCCCTGTCCTGTCCAGAAGACGAAGCTGCAGTCTGGTTCTCCCCAATCTCTGGTTCTTCTTACCTTTCTACCTCCTCCTTCATGATGGTTCCTGGGCCTTGGTGGGGACGAGGTGGTGCGATGTGGACACCCCACTTGTGGCTGAGAAGACACTTGCTCTCTGCTGAGCTTAGCCCATGGTAGACTACTGGCCTTGCTGCTGCCCATCACTACTATTTACTCTATCCACTGAGACGCTGGAAACTCATTCCCTAAGAACCCGTGCTCTGAAGGTCTGGTCTCAGAATTTGTTTTCTTGATATACAATGGAGGACACATTATTATACTGGGTTACTTTTTTTTTCCATTGCCTGCTTGGTCATCCCCTGAGCATATAGCACAGGCATGATCATGTATGTACCATACCCTCTGCAGCATCCCCTCTTCAACGATGATCATCAACCCTCTTCCTGTTCTCCGGGCACCTGCTGAGTATTTAGAGAGAGGACAGGAAGTCAGAGCCTTTGCATGCCTGTAACTTGATAGACAGACGCTTTCTCCCTCCCATCCACTCTTCCAGTCGCTTTCTGACTATAAAGTCATATAAAGCCAACATAAAGAATGAATGGAATTTCCATAAACAGAAGAGAAAATGAAATTGCGAAAAGACAAGCCAACACCTGGGATTTTCTAGAGGGCTCTAAAGGGAAATAGTGGGTGGCTGTTCCAGACTGGCTTTGTTTGTTTGTTAGTTTCTTCTGGACCATATGACCCTTTAATATTGCTTAAGATTGGCACATAAAAATGAATTGCCATGAGTCAGCAGATAGTACTTACTATTTAACTCAAGATATGTGTCTGATAATAGAATGTAAAAGTTTTCCAAGTCCTAGTAAGGTAGATATGCATACAAATGTATGCACAACTAACTATATGTATGCACATGTTTATGCATACTATAGGTAAATGTGTGTATAGCATACATCTATTTTAGACATGTAATATACACATTTGAACAGCAACATTTGAATTATTGCAGAATGTAGTCTAGTTGCCGTGTGTCTTTCATAAGAAAGAACCTATAGTTATGTAGACTCAAGCTACTTAAGTGAAAATTGGAGAATCTGACCTCAGAAAATTAGGACTAGGAAAAGAAAGAGATCTGACACACAAGTGAACCTGCCTTGTGTACCGCAGGTGGAACTTGGAGCTGTGTAGGGCCTAGAGAACAAATGTCTGTTGGAATAGGGTGGGCACAACTGGAGGGTGGAGCCAATGACCCAGAACACTAGCCTAGGAACAAATGGTGTGAATTTTATTAACGAAGCTAAGAAGAACTTGCTGTTGAGCCTGGCACAGTCGAAGACCCTTTTTGTTATTATTACTCTTTGACCTTTAAAACAACATAGATATTTGTCTTTTCCCCCTGCATTTTCCTTTTTCTCCAGCTCTCTTAATTCTCTTCAACCTCCTTTTTCCGCTGAGTTCCCAACAGTTTCCTTTGCCTTCCCAACTGCACACCATTAGCACCTCTTTATTCTGATCTGGGGCTGGGCTCTGTGGATGTCTTCCCCAGCCCCTGCAGTAACCATATGGAATCTGGAATGTAACACAGGGCCGATGGCCCCTCTCCAGCATCTTGCACACCAACACAAATATTGGCAAACCTGGCCCCACCATTGGCAGGAGAGGCAGAAATCACAGATTGGATCAGCTGTTATGAGTGTGGTCAGCAGCCTTTGCCTTGCTGACCAAAGTCTGCGGGAAGAGAACCCTGTCATTGGCATCAAAACAGTGATACTGTATACCAGCCCTAGAGACCCACCCACAGACAGTGCAGTGGGCTGGCTCCACTTGGAGCCCAAAACTTATGCATTACCAGACTTAACATTTCTGAAGCCTTTTAGAGCTTATTAGCCACTTGAAAAGCTATTCCAAGTCATTAGATATTTCCTATAGAATCTATGATTTGAACCTCTTCCCAGTCAGAACCTGTTGTGCTGTACACTAAATTAGGGTGATTCAGAAAAGAACATTCAGCAACTTACTTGCAATTGGATTGAACAGTCATCTGCCCAGAAGAGTATTTGGTTTTGAAATTTGTGTCCCTTCCTCAATTACCTTAGCCAGGCTAGCTAAGTTCAAAGTGAATGGAATACCACAGTTCCTTTTTCAAGTATGGTCTATCTCTATCTCTATCTCTATCTCTCTCTCTCTCTCTCTCTGTGTGTGTGTGTGTGTGTGTGTGTGTGTGTGTGTGTGTGTGTACATGCACAGAGAGAGGGAGAGTTTGGAAGATCTGGATTTAGAATGAAGTTTGAGATGCATGCATCTTAAGTCACAGGTACAATTTGAAGAGATGCTGTTGTTTAATCTGTTTCTTGCTACTGTGAAACTTCAAAGAATTCTCCTGTTTTCTTCTGAAATAAAATCAATAAATGTAGTTGCAGGACCATAGGTCTACACTAGGCCTTAGCTATATGTGAATGGTGAGGATAAATCTGCATTAGCTGTAAGATTCCAGTGCCTCACTTCCATTCCAACTAAATGGTTAAGTTTTGAAACCTTTTCCTCATTTATCAAAATTAGGAAAGCACAAGACAGAGGAAGAAAAGGTAATTTCAGAGTTGCTTTGGTTGCTTGGGTATCCCTCCTTTCATTATTACAGACATCAAGTGAATTCCCAGACACCAGTTTCATAGGTAACCGGTTCCTCCTGTTAGGAAATGACTGTCTTATAAACTCTGCAATGTATCAAAGAGGCCCTTCTCTCTCCCTGCCTTATCCAAGTAATAAAATGGAGCACTTGATATTTCCTTTTAAAGTTTACGTAATGATTTCAGGAAAGGAAAAGTACTGGTCAATGTGAAATGTAGTCTCAGATATTCCTCAAGCAAAACCAGTGAAGAGAAGTTGATTGTTGACCCATTGCTACTTCACCCACCGAGATATGCATGTATGGAGAGACCTGGGCCTCAGCAACAGCCCAAGTTCTGAAGGCACCAACCACATACAAAGAATGGTATGTTACTGGCTTTCTATTCCTTTGTTACAATGTGATCCATCTGAAATGAAAGGGAAATGTGTGTTCTGCAGGTTCCAGGAGAAACATCAGACTATAGAATTAATGCTCTGTGGTGAGGGAGATGCCGGAAGGTTCTCTAACTGGCAGAATTGCTGGGGAAGTTTCAGAAACAAATCTGATGCACATGGTGACCAAATCCTACAACAGTCTGCTTCTTGTGGGCTCTAACTTTCTTAAGTTCTGTGCTGGCAAAGTCTCTTAAACAGTCTACAGATACGGCATCATCATTCTTTTCTCCTTGGAAGATGCATGTTCATAACAACATACGATGAAAATAAAGGCATCATGCACACAGAAGCCGTTGTAGCAAAGTGTCTAGGTTTCTTTTCCTGTTGCTAGGATAAAGGATTCAGACAAAAGCAATTTAAGGAAGGAAGGTTTCTTCTGGCTCACAGTTCAAGGGTGTCTCAGTGGAAAAGCCAGTGTAGCAGCAGCAGGTCACAACAGTGTCACAGTCAAGCAGAAAGGAATGCAGGCCAGTGTTCAGCTTGCTTTCATTTTATTCAATTCAGGATCTCTCCTCTCCATCCCTGCACACTGCCGACCACCTGCCCAGGGAATGGTCCCACCCACAATTAAGATGGGCCATCCCACATCAATCAACAAAACCCAGATAACCCCTCACGGACATTCTCAGAAGAAAACCTTAATTTAAATAGCCTCTCCCAGGTGTGTCCAAAGGCATCCTTCCTAGGAAATTCCAGATTGTGTTGACAGTTACCATCATCACAGAAAACATGGGTGCTATGCTATACCAGACATTTAGATTTCTACAAAACATGTTAAGTTGGGGAATGGAGCTCAGTGGTAGAGCATTTACCTAGCATGTACAAAGCCATCAGTTCAATCCCAAAGGTTAAAAAAAAATGGTAGCAGAGGTGGAGATATTTTGTAATGATAATGGGAATATCTATCAAGAAGATGTAACAACTAGAAAATGTATGCACTTAGCCATAAGGCCCAAGAGAAAACATGACAGAAATAAAGGGAGGAGATTGAATTTAATAGTATTAAGAGAGCCTTCCACACCCAGTTTCAACAGTAGGTTTGAAAAAACTAGGTGAAAGGATGAGAAACATAAGACTTAAACAATCTTATAAGCCAACAAAACTTAGCAGACATCCACAGAAGAATATCTGACATAGCAGAGAACACAGTATGTTTTCATACCATAGTGGAATGAGAGACCAATAAGAGGAAGAAACTCAGAAGACTCACAAATATGTGGAAATTAGATGATATACTTCCCAAATAACCAATAGGACAAAGAGGAAACTACAAATGAGACTGTAGTTTTTGTTTGATTGTTGTTTTGGGTTTTTTTGTTTTGTGGTTTTTGTTTTTTGGTTTTGGTTTTGGTTTTTCAAGACAGAGTTTCTCTGTGTATTCTTGGCTGTCCTGTACTCACTTTGTAGACCAGGCTGACCTTGAACTCACACAGATCCGCCTGCCTCTGCCTCCTGAGTGCTGGGATTAAAGGCGTGCACCACCATACCCAGCAAGACCATAGTTTTAAGATGAATGAAAATGAAGGCATTGCATGCTAAAACTTAGAAAATATAGTAAAAACATTCCATAAACAAATTCCTAGCTTAATAAATTTACATATTAAAAATCTAGTTTTACATTTATTTTATTTAATGTATATGTTTTACATACACATTATATATATATACATTTATTTTATTTAATGTGTATGGATATTTTGTCTACATGTATTTTAGTGCAATTGCTTGTATACCCTGATGCTAGAAGAGGGCGTTGTATCCCCTGGAAGTTAAAGATGGTTGTGAGCTACTATATAAGTGCTGGGAATTAAACCCAAGTCCTCTGGAAAAATAGCCAGTGCTCTTACCCACTGAGCTACAGCTCATATTTATATTCAAACAATTTTAAAAATTAGAAAGGGTCTGGAGAGGTGCTTCAGCAATGAAGAGTACATTTTTTTTTCAGAGAAGCCATATTGAGTTCCCAGCACCGCTGTCAGGAAGCTTGCCACTGTTAACTCCACCTTCAGGGGATTCAGCGCCCTCTTCCAGTATCTGCAGGTACTACACTCACACGTGCAGAAGCCCACATGCACTCACATGTACAAAATTAAAAGTAAAATCTTTTTTTTTTTAATATTTCAAATCAATAGCTACATCATGGCAGTGGAAGAAGCAATAAAATCAAAAATAAGCTGAAGGAAGAAACTAAAGACATGAAAGCAGACATTAATTAAATGGAGAATGGAGAAAAACAATAAAACCAAAAATTGACTGTATGAAAAAAATCAACATAACCAATGAACTTTTAGCTATAAAAGGCTTGACTATAAAAACTGACTATGTAAAAAAAAAAAAACAACAACATAACCGATAAACCTTTATTCAAGGGAGAAAAAGACTCAAGTTACTAAAATCATGGAAGAAGGAGTACTACTTTTGATATTACAGAAGCAAACAAAAGAGAGGATAAAATAAATACCATGAAGAGCTATATGCCATAAATTTAGATAACTTCCATGGTTTACATACACTTCTATGATAAAACAAACTGCCAAGCAGAATAACACACACACACAAGCAAAAACTATGAGAACAAAACAGCACAAAAAACTCCCAGCAACCATCATATTAACCACAAAAAGACTGCAGGATTTCCCACAGCAAATAAAAGCATGACACAGCATCTGCCTGTGTCATTCATGTGTAACACTGTACTTGAGAGTCTTGCCATGCACGCCATCTTCTCAAGAAAATAGAATAAAGGGATTCACGTTGGGAAAGAAGGGTAGTCCTCTATGTATGCAAATGACATGATCTTGTATCTAGAAATTCCTAAAGAGTCTACTAAGGAAACTGATTGAATTAATCTTAAGGAGTAGCAAGATAAGAGAAAAATGAACAAAATCAGTTAGATTTCTGTGTATTATAGATTAACATGCTGAGAATGAAATTAAGAAACTAGTTCCAGTTACCAGATGTTATGGATTGAGTATAACTTGTCCATTACAGGCTTACTTATTTAAGCCCGTGGTCCCCAGCTGGTGACAGTCTTGGGGAGGTTCTGAAGCTGTTGAATCTGGGACCTACCTAGTACAAGCAAAGTGCTGGGCACAGATATGAAAGGCTACATCTACTTCTGCTTCTGGCTAGAGTGCCCTGTTGCCAGATCCACCAGATGTGAATAAGCCACACCACTCCAGCTGAAGGCACTCCTACCAGAGTGGACTATGCCCTCCACACTGTGAGCCCAAATAAACATCTTCCTCCTTAACTTGCTTCTGTACTATGTCACAGTGGCAAGAAAAGTGACTAGCATGCCAAAATACCAAGGAGAACAAAACACTTAAAAATAATTTCAAAACTCATAACCTGAAAACTCCTAGTCCTTAACAGGTGGAAAGAGATCTCGTTTTCATGAATTGGAATATGTCAAGGAGCAGTAATCCACAATTGTCTCCCCATGCCATTCCTGTCAAAATTCCATCTGTCTTTATTGCATAAATGAGCAACAAACTGATCCTAAAACTCACATGGAATTGAAAAGGGCTCAGAACAGCCAATGCAATCTTAAGAGAATAATAAACCTGGAAGTTTTATGCCTCCTGGTTTTAAAACATCATGAAGTTAAAACACTGTGTGGTACCATCACTAGGGTAAGAGCAACAGAGAGGACTGAGACTTGAGGAACAAATCCTTACACGTATTCTCAGTGGCTTTTCACAGAGGCCTCCCAGAACATCCAATGGGGAACTTCTCTTTTCAGCAAGTGTTTCTGGTATAACTGGATGTCCACATACAAGGGTGACTCCAGGTACATGATCTTTCCTATAAGGCATCAAAGTTGCAAAGATCTAAACACATAAAACTCAGAAAAGACCACAGGCAAAAATTTTCCTGATATAGATTTGCTAATAAGATGCCAAAAGCATAAGCAACATGGGCTGGAGAGATGGTTTGGTGGTTAAGAGCACTGGCTGCTCTTCCAGAGGTCCTGGGTTCAATTCCCAGCTATCTGTAATGAGATCTGATTCCCCCCCCCCCCCGCTTTCTGGCATTCAGATGCACATGCTAAACATAAAATATATAAATAAATCTCTAAAACAAAAAAAGGCACAAGCAACAGCAAAAAGATTAAAAGTCATAAAAATAAAAATGTTAAGGTTTTTATTTTGTTTTTACTTTGAAAGACACCATCAAGGAAGTTGAAAAGATAACCAAGGAGTGGGAGAAAACTTTCCATCTGCAATCTAGGGAACTAGTTTGCCCAAATAATAAATTAGCAGATAACCCACATACAGGTTGTACAAATGTCTAGAGGAAGCAGACATAGAAGTGGCCCAAGTGTGCTCAGAGTGACAATTTAAATGAGCTCCACTGCATGGGAACATGAAACCCATTCCAGCCCATGCCCTACTGAGACCTGGGATATACCAGGATCTGAGTGACTGGCCTACAGCCTCTGAGGTCACAGCGGCCATACAAGGGCATGCAATAATAAATGTGTATTTGAGGAGATTTTAAACCATACTACACTTTTTGTTCGGCTGCCCCCTGGGTCTCCTCATCCCTTCCACATCTTTCTTCAGGAAGAGCTCACTTGTAAGTTGTGTGCCCCAGGAACTATCATTCCCACAGACACTGGCCAGGAGGGCAGAATCCATTCTCAGATACCAGTCATTATCATATTACATCGAAGAAAAACTTGTCTGTGGGCTGGGGAGATGGTCCAGTCTATAAAGTGCCTGCTGTACAAACATGGAGCCCCTGAGTTTGCTCCTTAACACCTATGTGAAAGCCAGGCCAAGTGGCACACCTGTAACCCCTGTGCTGAACTTAGGCAAGCCCTTTGGACATCCAGCCTAACTGAACTGGGGATCAGTGAGGTGACTTTGTCCCATGTAACATATAGAAATAGCATCACTTGGTGAGCAAGTCTTCAATGACCTGGCTACTTCCTTTTAATGTATATTTTGTCATTACTGTGTCCCTGAAGGGTTTGACATTGCCCATGCTGATACCCTGAAGTGTTTTCCTCTATCAGTTTCAGATTTTCAGATCTTCTATTGAAGTCTTAATAACGTGATTCCCAACCTTTCTGTCTCTGCGACCCTTTAATACAGTTCCCCATGTTGTGGTGACCCCAACCATAAAATTATTTTCATTGCAACTTAATAACTGTAATTTTGCTACTATTATGAATCACAATGTAAATATCTGATATGCAGAATGGCCTTAGGGGACCCCATGTCAAAGGGTCGTTTGGAGTCGTGACTTACTGTGTGGAGAACCACAGTCTTAATACACTCTGTACCCTACCTTCCTTGCAGCATTTAGTATTGGACAAGATAAGAGAGGGCTTATATTAGTTACTTTTCTGTTGCTATGAGTTAAAAACAAAAATTCCCAAAAGCACATTTAAAAAAGAAAGAATTTGTCAGATGTGGGGTTGGTGAAGATATTTTCCTAATCTGTAGGTTGCTGTTTTGTTCGAATGACAGTGTCTTTTGCCTTACAGAAGTTTTCAGTTTCATGAGGTCTCATTTATTGATTGTTGGTCTTAGATCCTGAGCTGTTGGTATTTTGTTCAGGAAGTTGTCACCTGTAACAATGAGTTCAAGGGTTTTCCCCACTTTCTTTTTTTGTTTGTTTGTTTTTTCAAGACAGGGTTTCTCTGTGTATCTCTGGCTGTCCTGAACTCACTCTGTAGACCAGGCTGGCCTCGAACTCACAGAGATCCACCTGCCTCTGCCTCCCAAGTGCTAGGATTAAATGCGTGCGCCACCACACCCAGCCTACCACTTTCTATTCTAGTATATTTAGTGTGTCCAGCCTTATGTTAAGGTCTTTGATCCACTTGGACTTAAGTTTTGTACAAGGTGATAAGTATGGGTCTAATTTCATTCTTTTACATGTGGACATCCAGTTGGACCAGGACCATTTGTTGAAGATGCTGTCCTTTTTCCATTGTGTGGTTTTAGCTTCTTTGTCAAAAATTAGGTGACCATAGGTGCGTGGGTTCATTTCTGGGTCTTCAATTCGATTCCATTGATCCACTGGTCTGTTTCTATACCAGTACCATGCTGTTTTTATTACTATTGCTCTGTAGTACAGCTTGAAATCTGGGATGGTGATACCCCCAGATGTTTTTTTTTTTAATTATACAGGATTGATTTAGCTATTCTGGGTTTTTTGTCATTCCATATGAAGTTGAGAATAGCTTTTTCCAGGTCTATAAAGAATTGTGTTGGTATTTTGATAGGAATTGCATTGAATCTGTATATTGCTTTTGGTAGGATGTCCATTTTTATTATGTTGATCCTACCTATCCATGAGCATGGGAGATCTTTCCATCTTCTGATGGCCTCTTCAATTTCTTTCTTCCAGGACTTAAAGTTCTTGTCATACAGATCTTTCACTTGGTTGGTTAGAATTACCCCCAGGTATTTTATATTGTTTGTGGCTATTGTGAAGGGTGTTGTTTCCCTAATTTCTTTTTTTTTTTAAAGATTTATTTATTTATTTATAATGTACACAATGTTATGTCTGCATGTATACCTGCAGTCCAGAAGAGGGCACCGGACCCCATTATAGATGGCTGTGAGCCACCATGTGGTTGCTGGGAATTGAACTCAGGACCTCTGGAAGAACAGACAGTGCTCTTAACCTCTGAGCCATCTCTTCAGCCCTCCCTAATTTCTTTTACAGCCCATTTACTTTTTCGTACAAAGAAGGGCTTCTGATTTTTTTTAATTAATTTTGTATCCAACCACCTTGCTGAAGGTGTTTATCAGCTGTAAGAGTTCTCTGGTGGAATTTTTTGGGATCGCTTATGTATACTATCATATTGTCTGCAAATAGGGATAATTTGACTTCTTCATTTCCAATATCCATAATTTACAAAGAACTCAAGAAACTAAATGCCAAGAAACCAAATAATCCAATCAAAAAATGGGGAACAGAGCTAAACGGAGAATTCACAAAGGAGGAATCCCTAATGGCTGAGAGACACTTGAAGAAATGCTCAGCATCCTTAACCATCAGAGACATGCAGCTCAAGACGACTCTGAAATTCCATTTCACACCTGTCAGAATGGCTAAGATCAAAAGCTCAAACGACAGCACATGCTGGCGAGGGTGTGGAGAAAGGGGAGCTCTCCTCCATTGCTGGTGGGAGTGCAGGCTTGTGCAACCACTATGGAGGTCCGTAAGGCGATATCTTAGAAAACTTGGAATAGCTCTGCCTCGGGACCCAGCCATACCACTTCTGGGTATACATCCAAATTATTCCTCACCAAATCACAAGGAAGTTTCCTCATCTATGTTCATAGCAGCCTTATTTGTAATAACTAGAAACTGGAAACAACCCAGATGTCCCTCAACCGAAGAATGGATTAAAAAACTGTGGTACATCTACACAATGGAATACTATTCAGCTATCAGAAACAACAAAATCATGCAGTTTGCAACCAAATGGATGGAACTAGAGAAGTTCATCCTGAGTGAGCTAACCCAGACTCAGAAGGATGCACATGACATCTATTCACTTACAGTTGGATTTTAGCTATATAGTACAGGATAACTATACTACAACCAACGCACCAAAGGGAAAATGGACATAGACTTTTTTTCCTGTCAGTGAGACACTTTGCCCTACTGGTGCTGCCTTGTATGTCCCCAGTGTATGAGGAGGCTCTTGGCCCTCATATGACTGCTGAACTGGGGTGGGGGACTGTTATGTAGGGACACTCCACTCCAGAGGAGTGGGATGGAAGGGATAGGGTTAGAGGATGGGAGGGCAGGAATGGGAGGGGTGGAAAGAGGATACTACAATGGAGATGTAACCTGAAGTAATAAATAAATAAATAAATAAATAAATAAATAAATTTTTTTAAAATAAAGAAAGATAAAAAAAGAGAGAATTTAATTTCGGTTTATGGTTGCAGAAGTCTATAGACCATAAGGACAGGAACAACATGGCAAGAAGGCAGCAGATAAAGTGGTAGAAACAAATTCCATTTATAAAGCAGGAAGAGAGAGCTAGAAGTAGCTTGAGGCTTTAAACTCTCAAAGTCTGCCTCCAGTGACATTCTTCTCCTGGCAAGGCCACACCCCCCAAGCTCCCTAGACAGCACCATCAACTGGGGACCAAGTGCTCAAATGCCCAAGACTGTGGAGGCATTTCTCATCTGAACCACCACAGGGTTTTGTTCAGACGCAGGGTTCTCACTCACAAGCTGGCTATCCTGGCGGCTCCCAGCTTTTCTCCAGGCTTGGCATGCCTCAGGTCACTTCCTGAGTTTGGTTTCCCAGTCATTCATCTGCTACCCTAAAAAGGAATCATGTCTCCTTTTCTTTCTCATGCCTGGTACCTCTTCCCTAACCCTGAAACAGAAATATTAGGATAAGAATGGGCAAATGCTAGGTACTAGTGAGGCAATTAAAACATAACCAAAGCTGTGGCTAAGATCTCTTCAGACAAAAACAAGGCAATTCTTTCCTAAGTAATGCACATACTCTGGAAACATTCCAACACTCATATTTTTTCAAATAACCAAGCACTTCCCTCATAGTTATATTTTATATCTATTGCTCCATAAGAAAACACTAGAGCCTTTGGGAAAGACACCACCCAGGCTGGGTCCATAAAGCTTGAAAGGGGCGCAGTAAAAGCTGGAACCTGGGCTATTTCTGACCATCTCAAAGGATGCTGTGGGCCTGTGTGCCTGTTCTTTTTTCAAAGTGACTGCACTTCTGAACACTCAGTTCCTTAGTACCTTGGGTGTCCTGTTATTAGTGTATTTGTGTGTGTCTGTTCATGTTTGTGTGTGCAGATGTAAATATGTGTGCAGGTCTATGTGCTTATATGACAGTGCACATGTATGTGGACACATGCAGATAGAAGCCAGAGGACAACCTTGGGGGCCATCCTGAGGGACTAACTTTGAAGGGACCTGAAGCTCACCAATTAAGCTAGACTGAATGGCCTGCAGGTTCCAGGAATCCTCCTGTGTCCCTCTCTCCAGGTTAGGAATGTAAGGGTTCATCTGCACCTGGCATTTTTATATGGGTTATGGGGCTTGAACTTGGATCCTTGTGCTAATGAGCCCAATACTTTCCCAACTGAGCTTTGGGGCTTCCTTGTGAAATATGAAGTTATTCTCAGGTACCAGGGGTAGCAGAATTGGCTGAGAGACTCATCAGATTATATACATATATAATATATATATTTTAAATATGTATGTATATATTTGAAAATTTTTTTAAAGGCTTCCTTTCAGCTGTGTGTCTACACATTCATTTTAAGACTTCTCAAGGACATTACCCAGATAGGGAAGAGAACTGGTCTTTTAAACTTTCTCATGGGCAGGAATGAGTTTATGTGACCCTCTTCTCATAGAGATTGAACATCAGTAACAAGCAGTGTTGGACACACAGGAAAGGGACAAGAGCAGGTAAAAGTTGTCTCAGGGTGCAGCCATTTGGCCTCTACTCCAAAATTGTTGGGCATAGCTTAGAAAGCAAGGGAAGGGATTGGAAATTCAAATTTCACAAACTACTAGTCTGTGAGTATCCCTCATCTGAAATTGAAAACCCAAAATGCTTTAAAACTCTTCAACTTTTTTTTTTTTTTTTTTGGTTTTTCAAGACAGAGTTTCTCTGTGTATCCCTGGCTGTCCTGGACTCATTTTGTAGACCAGACTGGCCTTAAACTCACAGAGATCCGCCTGTCTCTGCTTCCCAAGTGCTGGGATTAAAGGTGTGCGCCACCACCCCAGCAATTACAGACAGCTGTGAACTGCCATGTGGTCACTGGGATTTGAACCCGGGTCCTTTGGAAGAACAGCCAGTGCTCTTAACTGCCGAGCCATCTCTCCAGCTCGCAACTCTGCAGCTTTCTGAGCTCCAACATGATGCTACAAGTAGAAAACTAACACATTAAAACTATCACATAAACTTCCTTCAGGCTAGTGTGTGTGTGTGTGTGTGTGTGTGTGTGTGTGTGTGTGTGTGTGTG
>CAJQZJ010032551.1:5592405-5606603 GCA_907164525.1 Lophiomys imhausi
TGTGTGTGTGTGTGTGTGTGTGTGTGTGTGTGTGTGTGTGTGTGTGTTAAAATGACCACATGCTATCACTTCACACCACCAGACTAGTTAGGATGGAAAGGACAAACACTAAGCTTTAGCAAAAATGTGGTGTAACTGGAATTCCCCTCCACTGCTAGTGAGCATGTAAATTGGCTGTATGCAAATCTGTTTGGCTAAACATACAAATGCGTGTGACCTCAAAGTTACATCCCTGTGCATTCAGCAGCAGGTCATACAGCACATGCACAAGAAGTTAAGGGCAGGGCGCCTCACAAGAGCCCGGGCCCTAAAACAACCGGAGTGCCCATGCACAGTGTGATGGGTGCCGTCTAGCTACACAGGATATTGTAGCATAGTGATGAGAACAGACCAGGGCTCTGTGTGGATTTGTCTGACAAATGCAGGGTTGAGTGGAGGAAGCTGCAGACAGAATATAGGATCACATGTTCTATATTTGTATTTAAATAAAGTTCAAAACTAGAACAAGCTATTTCTGGTGACAGGAGTAAGAATTGTTGGGGAGACTTGCAACTGGGATGCTGAGGGGATGCCTTCTGGGGTTCTGGTGATCTTTTTTTTTTTTTTGAGCTGAGTTGTAGTTACATGTCTTGAATTCTGATTATTGATCAAGCTTTACATATACAATGTGGGTGTTTTCCTATGTATATAATTTCAGTGAAAGTTCCAGCTACAAAAACAAACAAACAAACAAACAACAAAAATCACATTTATACACCAAAACAATTTCAAGGAAATAGAACCATAGAAACACAAATATAATAAAATATGCACAGTAACTGTAATCAAATACTGTTGAAAAGCCAAGGACACATATATTAGAATGAGTTTAGCTCATTTATTAAAAGGAGAATAATTTCAAACCAGCTGACAAACTAAGATTCCTCTATATGATGTGTACAGAAAACACACCTAAGAGAAACTGGTCAGAAAGTCTAAAACTAGAGGATGGGCAAAGGCCTGATAGGAAAATAGAAAATAGGAATCAGGCAAGTGGTGTGGCATTTAAAGCCGTAAGTGAAAATGAGAGAAAGTATTAAAGATCGCAATTTATAATAGTAAGTGAAACAGCGAGCAGGGGTCACAACACTGACTTTAGACAAAGTGAACTCAAGCCAAAAAAGCATGAAACACACTGAAGAAGGAAAGTTAACTGAGAGAAGCCTTGGTTTACAGTCAGGATACAGCAGTTCTGGATACTTATGGTCCAAATAATACAGCAGTGGGAAGTGTACAGGGATGCCAGGAAATGGAATCTTACTGGTTCCAGGAGACGTCCAGCACTCGCTGAGATAAACAAAGAACAACAGTAAGAAAG
The DNA here is from genome assembly GCA_907164525.1 of Lophiomys imhausi. Taxonomy (NCBI): domain Eukaryota; kingdom Metazoa; phylum Chordata; class Mammalia; order Rodentia; family Muridae; genus Lophiomys; species Lophiomys imhausi. The sequence continues at coordinate 5,593,763 of CAJQZJ010032551.1, forward strand.
ATGTAAAAGGCCTAAACAGCAGCATAGTCAAACGACACGTTACGTGGGTCAAACCCTATACCTAGACTGTAAGTGGCACATGCTTCAGTTTCTGCTGTTTGAGTCACAGACTCTAATTATGTATTTGGTCAGAGAGAGAACAGTGGGTTCCATAAAGTAGAAATATTATAAGAAAATACTAGTCACAAAATAATAGAGCTATAAATTAATAATATAATTTTTGAAAAGCACAAAATTCCCTCTACCTAGAAATAAATATATTTGTGAAGCTGGATGGTAACATGTGTGTTACCCAGTACTTGGGAGGCAGTAAAAGGCAGATTAGGAGTTTAAAAATAAATTCCATCATATATACATCTTTATTTTTACATTTTTGTATTGTGTTAGATATACAGTTATAGATGTGCGATATGGCATTTCCTATATTTGGCACTTATAGAAAGGAGACCTTGGGGATCTACTGACCTTAGTCTAAACAATTACTCTTACTTACTCTTACCCAGTGATTTTCTGGGTGCTTGCAAGGCGCTAGATCCTGTGGCCTGTCTGCTACTAGCCTAAGGTGAGGAGCCTTAGGTGAGGAGAATATCTCAGCCTTGTGGAGCTTTTCTTGTGGGAAAGATGAGCAAGGAAAGACAGCTCCATCCCCAAGGGTACAGGCCATGCCCTTCTGGGTTTACACTGTGTCAGAGATACTGGAGCAGTGGCCATGTCGTATCATACCAGGCTCAGGCATCCAAGAAAGGAGGGGCCCACCTTGCCTCTCACTGACAGGTTACTTCAAGGGAGTTGCCACTTCCTAATCTCCCTGGGAATCCGGTAAATACTGGAGCACATGACATCTGGTGCATGAAAAGGTCCATTTCGGGTGGTTCTTATTGCTTATTTGCTTGAAGCTAGTCAGGCTACACCCAGACATGGGTTTGTTGAAGCAACATGCTAAGGAGGCATTGGCTAGCTGGGTGTGTCCCAAGCAAAAGAGGCTGGTGGAAGCCAAGTGGCCTGGATGCTGCTGCTTCATGAAGAACAGCTAACAGGCTGTGTGCATTGTAGAAGGAAGACAACAGACTGGACACTTGCATGTCTTGTCTTGCTTGTCAAGTCATGTCTTGACATCTAGAGAATGGATGTGCCTCCTCTGAGGATCCTCCAGGCTGCTGAGGAGGTTGTGGCCAGCCCAGAGTACAGTGTCCCCATGTCATGTAGAGATACATGCAGGAAGTTCCCCCGTGGTTATTCTGCTCATTACTCTGGATTCTGGATGTCTAGCTCCACCATTGGGAAGTCACCCTAAATGTGGGGAGTTGCAATGGAAGCTCTCCAGATAGTGAACCCATATATGCTACTTAGGTAGCTTATGGCTCTGTTTATATACAAGAGTTGTTACATAAGTCTTAAAAAGTCAACATTTATGTACATTGATGTTTTGCCTGCAGGTCTCTGTAGGGTTATCAGATCCTCTGGAACTGGAGTTACAGACAATTGTGAGCTGCCATGTGGGTGCTGGGAATTGAACCCAGGTCCTCTGGGAGAACAGCCAGTGCTCTTAACTGCTGAGCCACCTCTCCTATGGTTGAATTAGTGGCAAGCCTGTCACGTGGCAAGCCTGTCACATGGCAAGAAAAATCCCTTGCTTCAACTGTAGACAGAATTCTGTCCAAAAAGGACAAAACTTGGAAGCAGGTAAGTCGACAGCCTAGCTCTGCCAAGTCAGGGTAGGCAAGTCCTTCATAATTCCTGCTCTACAATCAATGTCTGTCAGAGAAGCGGGGCCAAACGGCTGAAGATTGATGCTGTAATGTATGGAGAGAAAATGGGAACTGTCCAGGCAGCCACTGGTATGTCATTTCTTAGTTTTGGAAGCTGTGGGCCCTGCACTTCCTATATAATCAGAGATATTTATCCCTCTCAGGTCTCTGAGGTGGTTGAAGAACAGATAGCTAGAGTCTCATAATTAAATTTTGAGTTGTTTAGGAGTCAAGAGAGTGTTATAGATCTAAGAAGATACTTTTAAAATTGCAAGTTAGTATGGAAGCTGAGTTGGATATAGAACTTTAAACTCATGGAGATGGTTAGATAGTAGAATGTTAAAGTCAGGTGCCAAATACATATGGACTGGACATTGGGAATGTATGCTAAGCCATATGACTCTCATAATTGTGGCCTATTTATTTCTGTTGTTTTGTATTGTATTTATTGTTATAAGAGAAAGAACCATTTGTTGGACTGAAAGGGGGAGCTGTTGGAGGGGGAAAGATATACCTTAAACAAAAAAAAAAGGGAAGAGGATGGGGGGTTGAGGGGGAAGAGGGTGTGAGGGTGGGACTGGAGGGGGGAGTAGAGAGGGGATTGTGATTGAGATGTAACTTGAAGAAATAAAAAATAAATTAAAAAAGTCAACATTTACAAAAAAATCACCAATCACCTAGGAATTGCTTCTACTATCAGTAATGAAACAAGATAAGAAATGTTTTGTTTATAGCATGCATGATCTTAGTACTAAGGAAAATGTATGTGGTAACAAGTAGGATCATATTGTTCTTTGTCCCTTACCTTTATATTTTTAGAGGACTTGCAGATTTTTCTGCCATACGCATACATTGTAACTACACTTTCTACTAACTAAGGAAAACTAAGGATTTTAGGGATCTCTTTAGATCCCTAAAAATGAGTGAATTGTAGTCCACAGTTCTCTTGAGACCAGCATGAAGAGCATTCTAGGGCCCTTCAGGCAGCTCTCACTTGTCCTTGTTGATATAGAGCTTGTGGCAATGTGAAAAAAAAAAAAGACATTTTCAGGCTTCTTTAGCAGCCCGCGGCTCTGTGCTAAAAGCTGTCTTTCAGAAGAGCCAAGGATAAGGCATAGACAGATCACCTCAGGCAAACATAAGCACACTTTTATGGATGCTGAGTGGCTACCTGCGCTCTGCGTGGCCAGAGCATGCGCCATAGAGTAGATCCTTCTGTGTAGTTCTAACTAAACCATTTCCGAGTCAGAGGTTGGGAGGTGGCCAGTGCGTTAAGCACTTGTGCAGGCACAAACACCTGAGTTTGGATCCTTAGCAACCACATAAGAGTTGTGCAGAGGGGTGCATATGAGAAAGGGAGAAATAGGTAAACCCTGGACCTCACTAGCCAGCCTGTCCAGCCAAACTAGCAAGCCCCAGGTTCAGAGAGAGTAAGAGAGGAGTTGACGTTGACCTGGGGCCTCTATATGTATATACACATGCATACACACACATGTGTGTGCCCATGTGCGTATGGGCACACACACACACCACAAATTCCTAACCATGAAAACTGCCAACCTGCAACATTCGGAGGAGGGAAGATATGTCACAAATGCAGTGTCACGGAATGATGTGGGGTATCTGCTGGAAACCCCAGACCCAGTTAGGCTGAAAACTTTCCCTGAGCAGACAAGGGACACAGATAAACATGGAGGAAAAGCTGTGTTCTAGTGAAAATGGAATGGCTGCTGAAAAAAAATCACAGAAGCGCCCTGAGTGATTTAATGCCACCAACTTAATAAGCCCAGAAATCTAACGAATTCCTTTCTTCTCTGCTGGGAGGGCTCACAAACATGGTTCCTGTAGCTCATTAGCTATTAAAGATATTAACAAATTATTATTTTCAATTGAAAGTGGTTATGGGATTCATTATTTCCTCTCATGCCAAGACTCTGAAGTTCACTGAGAACATGAATTATCCCTAGCAGTCCAGAGTTTCTAAATCATTCTGGGCTGGGTTCGCTGCCTTTGGCACGGCAAGCCATGCAGAACTGACCCGGCTAGAAGCCTCCCATACATAATTTACTGAGAACTTAATTGGGACTAATTATTGTCTCTCATTTGCCTGCTTGGGAACATCTGCACAGCAGCTGCTGTGAGTCCATTTGGCTGGGATGTTTGAAGCTTTCTGTGAAGTGAGACAAAGGGCATGAACATTCTATCATAGATTTATCTCACTGTAACTTTTTATAGGAAACTGCTGTTTGTCTTATTAGGCAGAGGTTTTAATGCACCGTCTTCCCTGTACGCTGGAGCTGAGCTTTGTGCCGGGAGCATACTGTCTTAAAAGGCTCACTACAGAGACGAGAAAGATGTGGCTGAGGTATGGAGGTGGGACAAGGGTACAGGCATGGAAGGATGCTTTTACATTTTAAACTGCTTTCTGTACCTGTTGGAGTCTCGAGTCAGTCCAGAAGTGAATACATAGTTGGCCTTCTATGATCAGTCCATGGCATAAATACCCATTTCACAGGTGGAAACTCTGAACTCGGTGCCAGCTGGATAGCTAAATTCAAAGACATAGCTGAGGCTCCCATACTATCCCAGGGCCTCAGAGTCTCAAGGCCATAGCAAGCCTAGGATTTCTTGCAGGAGGCGAATCATTCCAACCATTTAGTGAGCCATGGGCGTGCAAGCACCGGTCAGAGAGCTATAGGACTGTGGGGGCCTTGGAGGAGCATCTGCAGTAACCAACTGAGGCGTGAGGAGGGAGTGCCAGGCGGAGTCACACCAACATATCTGGATCAAGGAGCACCCAAGAATCCATGGCCAACCAAAGCAGGGGCAATGAGGTATTTATCCCTGACTTGAACTTGGATTTCCTTGGACTGAACACTTATTTTTGCTTGTTTGCATATCTTCCTGGGAATGTCTGCAACCACCACTGAAATAAGGAACATGGGCTGAATGAGAACCTCATCAGACTGTGCCTTGAAAGGCAGCAGGTATAGGGGCTACTGGGGCTTTTACAGTAAGGAAGTGGCAGGACTGAGCTATTTCCAGGGTTGCCCTGAAGTGTAAAGAGACCTCATGTAAGACGGCCACTTAGTTGCTGTACCTCAGGTGAGGTGGCTGTGAACATGAGGAGAGGGAGCCATATTTGAGATCCCCTGGGGGGTTACCTTGGCATAGGATAAAACAAGGTCTTATGTGTGGTACAGAAAACAATCCCAGCTGATCCCTTCTTACTGACTTGGCATGACTAGGCTCTGTAACCATATATACCCCCTGGGAACCATAGACATGGCAGGGCTTCCACTGTACTACCTCTGCCAGCCCCACCAGGGTTTCAGGGTAGAGAGTTGGAGGCACAGCATCCTAGGGACAACATTTTCTCGGGTTTTTTGTTTGTTTGTTTGTTTGTTTTTCTGTGTGTGTGTGTGTGTGTCTGATTATCTGTCTGTCTCTGTTGCTGTGGTATGTCTGTCTATCTCTGTCTCTATGTAGCGTGTGTATGTGGTATATCTGTGTGAGGTGTGGATGGTGTGTGTATGCTTGTGTGCATGCATGTGGGGGGGTGTGTGTGGTGTGTGTGTGTGTGTGTGTGTGTGTGTGTGTGTGTGTGTGAGACGCAAGTACGTGTGCCAGCAGCTCCACTTTGTTCTTTTAGGTGGGGCCTCCACTGAACCCAGAGCTTGCTGATGTGGGTAGACTGTCTTGGCTGGAGTTACTGGGATCCTCTCTGTTTTTCCCTGCTCTGGGACTATAGCAGCATGCAGGAACATGCTTGTATTTTTATGTAGGTTCTGGGGATAAAACTCAGGTCCTCAGGTTTGTGTACCAAGCACTGTACTGTCTGAGCCATCTCCCCAATTCCAAGAACCATATTTTCTGTTTTAAAAAAAAAAAAAAATCCATGCTCAGAGAAGAGCTAAAGGCTGAAGTAAAAAGAGTAATGATCTGCTTTAGAGCAGGAGCTAGAGAAATAGAAGTTGGGGTAGTAAGCAGTCACAGCCCAGGGAAGTCGGGGGGAAGTAGAGGAAAACAAGGAGTGGCTGTCAGGGTCACAACTGTCCCAGCTGCCATCTGTACTGAGATCTGTGGTGACGTGCTATGCTCACCAGGCACCCTTGCTCAGTATAGTCAAATGAAAATACCAACACTGCCCAGTGCCAGCCACTGACTCAGTGCTGAGATCTTCAGGCACCAGCTGCATCCACATGGCTCCACCCAGCTTGTCGGTCACTTTGGGGCATTTTTGTTTCCAGGTTCACAATCCACATGGCCTTTAGAAGCCACAACCACCAGCCACCACTTCGAACATGGTGGCAATTAACAGCCACCAGGAATTCAAACTAGACCAGTGCTCCATCACCTTGGAGGCTTGCTGGCTTGTGGGTGGATGCTCTGGAAGACTCAGGACTGAGTGTGTGGCTTGCAGTAAAGGTATTTAGAATGGGGTGGCAGAGCATGAACCCCTCACCTGTACCTCTGTGTGCCAGAGCATTCAGTTTGGGGGTGGAGGGAGGGTTATTACTCAGGATCTCCAGATCCTGCAGTTGGAATAATAACCCTTTGCTTCAGCCCCACTTCCAGAAGCAGCAGAGCTGGCACACTCTAGTCCCTGAGAACTCCCCCTAGGCACATTTCCTGAGTCTTGTAAAAGTCTGAGCCCTATTGTAGCCAAAGCAGGACAGCCTTGGGGCAGAATGCCGAGGAGGCCTGCCTGCATCTTTTCATGTTAAATAATTGTGTGAGGCCTGGCAGTTGAGGCAACTGTACAAGGACCTCCACTGGTATTAACTGGGTCTGGGGTGTTGCCTGCAGCTCTCTGAATTCCGGACTTTAGTATTCCTTTCTATTGGGTTATCAGTCAGTGCACATCCTGGGAAAACCATGTCTCATCATTCATCCAAGGGAACTCTTTTTGCTGTTGTTTTTTCCTCTAAAATTGTTCGAGTAAAATGCTTCAGGCTAACCTGTCAAGCCAACCTGAAGGTAAAAATAGCATTTGTGTCTCATAGAAATGAGTGGAAGATCAAAGCCAAGGAGAAATTGGTGGAGTGGCACGTGACAGCCAGTAGAACCGTGCCTCCTTGGGGTGGGAAATGGGGCAATGCACCTCAGGCCTTTGAGGCATTGGGTCAGAAAATCGACAGCTGCCAACTTAGGATATTAAAGTGTAAAGTCCCAGACTGGAGACCATAGGGCCAAATTCTTCAGAAGACACAACTTGGCCTACACAGACAGCTTAAGATTTTAGAGTCCAACATTTGAAACCTCAGAAGAAAGCTTTTCTCTCAACTTGGCTTGTTGAGATGGAGGAGGGCCAGCATCAGGCCACAGCAGCCTGGCACCTGGTGGGCCACAGAGGGCTGGCACCTGGCGACTACCCCTTACAGGTAAAATGTGACCACTGTACAGTGTCCCCAATATGAAGTAAGAATTCCCATCTTGCCATTAACAGATCAATATGGTTTGGTTACTTTTTTCAGTGTTGCTGGTTTGTGGACAAGAAGTGGTGATAAATTGATTTTTTTTTTCTTGTCATGTATCAACTTGCCTGTTTTTATGTTTATCCAGCATTTATATTTCTTTTGTGATTTAGTCCCTCAGTTTTTACCCACTATCTGATTGGGCCATTTGTCTCTTTCCTAACTGATTTCTACATTTGGCCTTAAAAAGAAAAGAAACAATGACTCATGCCACAAGACAGATGGATCTTTAAGACTTCATAGGAAGTGACATCAGAGGGCCAACTCTGTATTGTGCCACTTCTATAAGGCCCCAGTGACAGTGAATTCACAGAGGATGAGACGAGAGCAGTCCTGGAAGGAAGGGAAGTTATTGTTTGGGTGCAGCTTCAGTTTGAGATGAGAAGAGGAAGAGGGTGCTAGTGGCAATGGTAGGAGTTTGTGGCTTTATTTTAATGTCATAGAACCATGGACATACACGTGATTAAAGTGGTAAATCTTATGTCACATATGCTGGGCCACAATAAACACAAGAATGAACACACTGGGAGAGGCCATGTCACCTCTACTAAGGTGTACATCAGAAAAGACCGTGAGATTATTTGTGAAGATATGAAAATTTTGGAGTATGCATACCTTGATGCTGGGAATATAACATGGTATAACTGCTTTGGAAAACAGACTGGCTCTCTCCAAATCACTAAGTGATAAAAAATGTTCCAATTTTATCACAATTACCATTTGATTCAATAATTCTTCTAGGTATACCCCAAGAAAAAGGAGAATGTATGTCCCTACAAAACAGACACAAATGTTCATCTTAGCATTACTCCTAATGGACAAAGTGCAGAATGCCATCCAAAGCTCTGTCAACTGATGAATGGATAAATAAAATGTGGATAGCCACATATCAGAATATTATTTAGAAACAAAGAGGAACAAAGTATAGAAATATGGTATGTCCTGGCTAACCTGTGAGAACACATGCTAACTGAAAGAAGCTAAATGTGATGAGCCTCCTGTCCTGTGACACTAACTAAGGAAATTTCCAGAATAGGGAAATGTGTAGAATCAGAGAGTTGATTAGTGAGCACTTGGGACTAGGAGGATGGGCTAGGTCTTGGGGATGACAGCTAAGGGGTATGGGTTTTTTTTTTTTTTTTTGTAGAAATGATAAAAATGTTCCAAAACTGGATGGTAGTGGTTTCATAACTGAGTATATTGAAGATGCTTTTTCAATGAGTGAACTGTTTGGCAAGTGAGCTGAGTCCTAATGAGAATTCTGGAAAGTGTACCTGCCACTCACTAAACAAGTGGCCTTGAGTGAGCCACTGAACCTCACAGCACCTCAGTCTTCCCACCCATAGAATGGCTCAGCTACACTAAATCTTGACAGGGGTTTAGAACATTGCCTACCACATGGCTAGTGTGGTATCTGGAGAAACTGTCGTCCAAACAATTTCCTATATAGCACATATTAACAAAGTATTGACAGATTGTCCAACTTCCTCTCTCCTTCCCTTCCTCCTGACTCCATTCCTCCTTCCCGCTTGTCTCCTTCCTTTACGTACTCATTCTTTGTCCAACGAATAAGAAATAACCATAATTGTCCAAGGGCAAAAGCATGGAAAAATCACAGGTCCTGGGAAGCCCCACCTTCTCAAGCTTAGGATCCAGGCGACATGAGACTTTTTTTTTTTTTTTTTTTTTTGGTTTTTCGAGACAGGGTTTCTCTGTGTATCCTTGGCTGTCCTGGACTCATTTTGTAGACCAGGCTGGCCTCGAACTCACAAAGATCCGCCTGCCTCTGCCTCCCAAGTGCTGGGATTAAAGGCGTGCGCCACCACCACCCGGCTTACATGAGACTTTTTAAAGTGAGAAATCAGGGCTGAGGTTGTTGCCTTTGACGGTGCTCATTGTTGGCCATGCCAAGGAGAGCGTCATGGGTTGCTGGGCCTCTCTGCAAGTGGAAATGCCTGCTTCCAGGAGAGCTCATATCCACAGGCTGGTATGATGCATGTCAGATTTCCATTTCCTCTTTTAAAAAACAAGTATGTGAATAATATTCCTTTTCAGGGAATGGTATATGAGAACTCATAACTCTTGAGTTTAAGTGGTGTGAGGCAGAATTGAAGACTTATGTGCAGCCGTAAAGGGGCCCTGTTGACTCCCCAGGGACATCCCATCCAGGCTTCTTAGGTCGGTCACTTTTGCAACTCCTCGTTGTTCCTCCCCTTCACACGTCTGTTTAATAAAAGCAGTCTCCTGTCTTCATAAACTATAAATGGCATATGTGAAAGCTGTCTGACTGTTCTCACCAGAGTTGCTAGCTCCAGTCTGCCAGGAACTAAGAGTGGGGGACACAGTCCTGAGCAGATGTGAGGGTATGATGACGGGGCTGGAAGCTACACGTAGTCCCTGCTTGGTTGGTTGGTTAGACTGGGAGGAATGGCTCTTTGTAAGACTCTGCACATCCCGGCCTCCGGGCTGACAACCCACATAGTGAACAAAGTCACAGGTGTCCTAGGAAAGACCTTATCATCACAGCAAAGCAGGGCATTCATACCAGGAGTCAAAAGTTGCAGCTCAGGGAAAATGAACTCCCATTCCTGCAGGCTTCCCTGTGCTAGGCTTTGCTCGTTATGTTCAAATAATATTCAGACTGCTCTACTGTTGCCCAAAGCTCAAGGGAAATAAATAAGATGCCCTGAGCTAAAGAAACTAGTCCTCAAGCAGGGGGCTCATGTTATTTTACATGTTCCTCCCATCTGAATCATGCGAACTTATTATGAATTAGAGAAAAATAATAATTTCAGGGGACCTTTTTCATCTCTCTCTTGCTTAAAAATGGCCACCTAGAATCCCTTTCCAGGGGTTCATGGGAAAGCAGAGCTCCCCTTGACAGAACCAGTGTCTATATTTTTAATAATAGTAACATGGTCAGAATAGTCTGTTTCTGTCGGGCCTGAAGCATCCCAGACTCACTGAGGTCTCAGGAAAGGTCATCTCAGTCAAACCAGCGACAAGCCAGTGAGGGGCAAGCTGTTGCCAACGTTCTATGAAGAAGGGACAAGTTGTTGTGTGACACTATTCCTGAAGAGGTCTGAACAAAGGGTCTATTCACCCCAAGTAGGGAATCAGCAACAGTCCAAAATATGGACACCAAAAAGCCCAATTTGGCCAACCAATGAGCGTATTGTTACCTACAGGAATATCTGTGAAGGGGTTACTTACAGGAGCAGAGGTGATCCAAAGACAGATGAATCACCAAAGCCTACCCCAGCATGGGTAACAGCTCCCAAAACCTAGGAGCCAGCACCCCACTGTACAACCTGCAGGAGGCTCAGCAGGCTGAAGAGTATTTCTTCTTGGGAGTTTGGCTCATCTGAGGGTGTCTCTCAGCAATCTTTACTGCTTGTACAACCTTGGAGAAATAGGAGCCTTCTGTGTCTGGTCAGTTTCAGGAACTTCCTGAGATAAACTATGTACTTCCTGAGTCTTAATGAGCTTTTTCCAAGATGAAATATTCTCCTGGGAGAAAATGGCTGCACAACCACCAGTGTTACTGTTTCCTCCCAGGCCTCACCTCACCCACGATCTGTCCTGTAAGCAACCCCAGACTGTTACTCAGTCTATCTACCCCCCACACTGAAGATAGATCTTTCTTAGATCAGTTTTGCATGCTCTTCCCACCTTCCCTGGCCTTACCTGTCACACTTTGTCCCCTTAAGAGACACAACCCTTTTGGGTTTTTTTGTTTTTGTTTTTTTTAAGAGACAGGGTTCCTCTGTGTAACAGCCCTGGCTGTCGTGGACTCGCTTTGTAGACCAGACTGGCCTCAAACTCAGAGATTCTCCTACCTCTGCCTCCCTCCCGAATGCTGGAATTAAAGGTGTGCGCCACCACACCTAGAGACACAACTCTTATCCCACCCCCAAATATTCACTCTCTCAAGCCCCAGTCTTGGAACTTTTCTTCCTACATAACAGACAACCTCCCTTCCATCTGTGAGCTATATATTCACTGACTAAACTGACTTTTAATTGAAACTGAAATATTCACTTTAAAAAGAATTTTGAGCCGGGTGGTGGTGGTGCACGCCTTTAATCCCAGCACTCACAAGGAAGAGGCAGAAGGATCTCTGTGAGTTCAAGGCCAGCCTGGTCTACACGGAGAGTTCCAGGACAACCAAGGCTACAAAGAGACACCCCGTGTCAAAAACACCAAAAAGAAAAAAAAATGTGTCTGCTAAGTAAATACAGATGCTTTTTATCTTGCCATTATTTCCAAAATAATTTCCTATGACGATTATTTATCCAGAATTTCCAGCACTATAAATCACCCAGAGGCAACTTAAAGCATGCAGAAGGGTTAAGTTCTGTGTCAATGCTATACCTTTTATATAACGGACTTGAGCATTTACGGAGTTAGCTAGCTGAGGGGGTCCTGAACTCTATTCTTTCAAAGACACAATGGGATTGCTGCATGGGCTCACAGAGTAAGTAATTCTCACCTCGGTTTCCACCAAGACCTTCTTGCTCATGATCCCTAACCCAATGTCTCCAACCCAGATAGCACTCTAAGCTCCCAAAGGCACTATGCAACACTTCCCCTCACAGGTGGCCAGTGGCACACCATCTGTAAGGACCCTCCAAGACCTGGGCACCTCAGATTGTATACATATGGCTGTACCCTCACCTCTGTCTGGTATATTCCACTAACAGGCTCTCCCCACCTGACTGCTGAGCCCTCTTCTTTTGCCAATCTCATTTGACCTTCAGGGCCCAGTGCAAGCTGCATTTCCCCTGTAGCCAAGCAGTGTCTTCAAATCAGTAACTGTCCTTCTCAGGGACAAAGGCTCATAAGGGCTAGCAAGCTGAGTGGGGCATCCCAGCCCTGGCGTCTGGATGCAGTGTAAGGCTGACTCGGTGTTGTATTCATTTGGTTCAGCCAGGCTGGCATTGAGCAAGCTAACTATGTCGGTGGCTGTGGCCTGCCCTGCAGCTTCCTGGGACTTCTGGGGTGGTTTATGTCATCTGTTCAATGCTGTGGGATTCTATGTGTGACCTATTTGATGCTTTGCCTGGAATGTGCCCACCTCTGTAACAAGCACATGGAATCATGTGCAGGTGTCTTGTTTCTTGACTTTGGCTTTTGAACAAATGTTCCAATTGCTCATGAATACCAGACCCTTTCTTATCACCAACGGTGAAGGGGATTAACCCTGAGATTAACCTTGAGACTCCTAGATAATTCCTTTATTAGCTGGCACGTTGAAATACCACATGTCACCATGTTTTCGTGACTGAAAGTTTCTGGAAGTATATGTCCTCTTTTTAGTCACCTAATTTGAGATCTACTGCATATGCATCATAAAGTAATTGTATCAGAAGACAGCACCTCTGACAATGCCATCATTTCTGTTACAGCTCAATCAGTTTTCAAGAGAACTCACAAGTTCTTTGTCTAGTTTAAAGATCAACCACATCACTTGTGGTACACACATCTTATCTGAGCACCTAATCAGCTACAATGGGAGGCTTGAAAGTTCAAACTGGGCCTAAGTTGTATAGCAAGACCCTAGATAGATGATAGATAGATAGATAGATAGATAGATAGATAGATAGATAGATAGAT
>CAJQZJ010032551.1:5606613-5619040 GCA_907164525.1 Lophiomys imhausi
GATAGATAGATAGATAGATAGATAGATAGATAGATAGATAGATAGATAGACAGACAGATAGATGGTGAAAGCTGGGGCTGGCTCACTGGTAGAATACTTTGCTTTGTAAGCACAAGGCCCTGCATTTAATCCTTAGCATAAAAAATAGTGAGTGGAAGCTGAAAATTCTCTGAGTTATGAATGAGATGAGCCTGTAATGAATGGCCCACCAAATACCCACATCCCATTCTCTTGGACCTGGGATTTTTTGGGAATTATAGTACTTAGTACAGTGGAATTAAGTTGAAGATAGAACTAAAGTTGTATGGTGGGTTGAATTGCAGCCACTTTTTAAAGAAAAGTATGTTGAAATCCTAACACCCAGAAGGTTGGAATATGATCTTACTTGGAAATAAGGTCCTTGCAGATGTAATTAATCAAGATGAGGTCACACTGGAGTAGGGTGACTCCCTCATGTAGTGTTCTTATGAAAAGGTAGCTGGGGAGACACAGGGAGAAGTCCATGTGAAGTTGAAGACAGAGACTGTGGTGATGTTTCCATAAACCCAGGAATGCCAAAGATTGCCAGTTTGTCCCAGATCCTAGGAGAGACCTATGTAGTAGACCTTCCATCAAGTTCTATGGCTTGGAAGGGCCATCAAACCACTTGGTTAATAAATGTTATGTGCCCTTCAAGTTTTTAAGGGTCACAAGTGAAAAATAATGACCTAAGTTATAATTGTTGTAACAGTAAATTTTTATTTATCACACATATATTTTTAATACTTAATAGTTACCTAACAATTGTCTATAAAATTCCTAAATCCTAAACCCAAACCCTAACTATGAAACCTAGCACCTAAAAATTCTTAGTACCTATAATACAAGCATTTAACATTAACCTAAGGTTTCTCAAAAGGATATTTTTCTCTGAGCGTCGGTCCTGATGGATGGCTGGTCTTCATACAATTTTACAGTTTTAAAATCTCTGAATTTTGTGAGTTGCCTTCGTCGTCTTAAGACCAGTTAACATACGAAAGTTTCCACGTGGCTCACCTATTTAGATACTTATGGCCTGTTAAGGCCTGAAGTCCCAAGTCTAAGCGCTCCGAATCTCAAGAAGAATCATCTCCTCTCCAGACCCAAAATGGGTCAACATCAGAGGGTGAAACTTTCCAATGATATTGAAGTGAGTTCTCTGCCAGACCATGAGGAGGTGAAACAACAAAAGGGGCCCACACCCCACCTACGTGCATCTTGACTTATATATCTTCAGCAGAGGCTTTGCACTCTTTTCAAGTTATGTCCTTGGGCTCAGTCTTTTTCAAAAAAGCTTTTTGCAGAGAGGCATGAATTCACAGGAGGTCCGCAGATGTGGGCAGGTGCCTCAGGGCATGTCATTCAGATGCTTTTCGAAGAGGGCTGTAAAATGACAGGTGACCTCCAGAGGGTGGGCACCTCAGGGGGCATATCCTGCCCCAGCTCTAAGATCAAAGAGGTCCTGGTCCTTGGCGAGTTCCCAAGGACATGTCACTTCGGAAGTAAGTCTTTTATCTTAAAAGTCCAGCCTTATTCCAAATTCTGTATGCTATTATATGCTAACACTAACCCTACCACAGATTGTAGTATAAATTACTACAGAGTGCCTTCCCTAAATCTGAAGAGTTAGAGCTTCAGCTGCACCATAGTGTTGAGTAGGAGAGTAATGCCCAAGTGCTTAAGACAGCGGAGGGAGGCCTTCTGCAGCCATAGTTTTTCTGGAGAAATGGTTGCTTTCAGCTTCCAAGAAAAGCAATAACAAAAATGGTGAAGGGCGTAGAAGCTCATTTTCTTCTCATGCCTCATTGGGGTATTTGTTAATAGAAACAGAAATATGTCTACCTAAAATCAGCTTTGAGAGGCGGACACATGCAGCACAGTGACCGCTGTAGAATGCACAGCACATATCTCAGGTAGGAAGCCAACAGAGAGACGCACATTCACAGATGATTGAAACCGAGGGTGGGTAGAAAATGCTTTTAGGAAAGCATTTTCAAGTGCTAACCTCAGCACCATTTTCCACTGGCCCACAAGATGCCATCAAGAGTTATTGTTTGTAGTCTGGAAGCTCCTCGGGCCATGGAGATCAGGGAGGACTTGATCCTGGTGTATTCATTCAGCCACGGGAGAGGCCTTTGGGCAGACTGTATCAGTCAGCTAATGCTCTGGTAACAAACATCACATTGCCTTGAAGCAGTATTGAGTTCTCATGGCCGAGGGCAGGAAGCAAAATCGGCCAACTTCATAACCACTTTGAAAGCTTCTGTTGGTTGGGGGTGGGGTGGCTGGAGAGATGGCTTAGGTTAAGAATGCTTGTTCCCCAATTATGATGATGAGAATTTGCATCCTAGCACCCACAAACAAGCCGAATGTCTCTCCAAACACCTGTAACCCCAGCTCCAGGAAAAGATGGAAACAGGAAACTTGCTGGGGCTTTCGGGCTTTCAACCTAGCCAAAAGAGCCCCCAGTTCAGGAAGAGACCCTGCCTCTGAGGCATAGGTAAAAAGAGATGGAGGACAGTACCTTCTTGTGGCCTCCACACACATGTAAATCCATTCTCACATGCACACACATAAATAAATATCTTTTTTTAAGCTGCTATTAAAACATGACCAGCTTCGTGTCCACTCACACCCCATTGAACTAAGCATGTCCCCAACAAAACGAAGGGGCCACTGAGCACGATGAATGACAGCTCTGGTCACTCTCTGTTCGAAGCTCTGGAATTACCTCCAGAGTTGATGACAAAGATCCTAGATCTGTCTCTGCCCACTCACCCACTGCCAGGTTGTTTTTCTACTGTGCTTTCTCCCTCTGGGCAGGTGGGTGGCCGGTCAGTGGAGCCCCTGCTCGGCAACCTGTGAGAAGGGCATCCAACATCGGGAGGTGACTTGCATGTACCAGCTGCAGAACGGCACACATGTCACGACTCGGCCTCTCTACTGCTCAGAACCCCGGCCCACACCGGTACAGAGCTGTGAAGGCCAGGACTGCCTGTCCATCTGGGAGGCCTCAGAGTGGTCAGAGGTGAGTGGGTGCCTAGGCTAGCCACTGAGGCTGACGCCATGCAAGGGGGACCTTAACCACAGGACCTTAACCTTTGTGCTGTCTGCTGCAGGATATTTGCAACTCATCCTTGTGTACCACAGTCCTCACCTGCCCCGTGACCAGCTCACAAGTGCATTCCAGCTCCTATTTCCTTACGCTCCACCTAAAATAACAGCATGGATAAAAGCAGAAAAAAAAAACAAATATACTTAATATGGTTTTGAGGATGGTTATGTGTACACCCCCGGGAAAGTACAATTTGATTCTGTTTCTTGTCCAAATTCCCACCCAGAGATGATAAATGAAGAGATGGTAGGTAGAACATACATACAAACAACAAAATGCATACCCACCCACGGACCTTTTTGTTCTCCTTCTGACATGGTTGAATTGTAATATGGTCAAGTTGGGTAGCCAGTTTCAAAATCTTCCCTGCAGAGCCTGGGCAGCCTTTCCAGGTTGCAAGAATCAGATGCTGAGAGGGACAGCCTTTGGTATGCAAGTCAGAGTTACAAATCTCATACCAAAAAACATGTTGGAAAGAGGTCAATCAAGGCCTAAGTTTTTAAGTAGGAAGGCCAGTCCTGGAAATACTGTTTTATCTTTGGTTATGTAATCTTTCAGGGCTTTGCCTTGACATTGCAATTATGTTGATTGTCTGGATACAAAACAAACAAACAAAAATAGCTAAATAAAGGGCTGACTTCTCTGGGGTTCCACCAAACCTGGAGTGATCTAGGAAACTCAAGGAGGCTAGATCCAAGACACTCTTCAGTATGGAAAATATTTTTAAAGTTTTCCTTGACTGCCAAACAGAATTACTTTGAATAAAAAAAAATTATTGGTCCATTTTTAATGAGCAGAAAGTCTGCCATTGGCTGCTCTAATTGAATTTTATTTCAGACAAATCTTGAAATGCACCCATTTAAGGACCAGGGTTCATATCCTGTCCTTTGTGATATTTGATGAAAAGGGAAGAGTTTAAAATTGGTTGATTTTTTTTTCTTTACATACACTTGAGTTCCTAGTTTATTACTTGTGGGGATTCCTCCTCTGTACTTGAGGCAGAGGCATTTGAACACTCCTCCCCTTTCCCCCAGGATAGGTGATCCCTATGGCTTTGGCAAGTCAAACAAGATGGGTGATTTAATCAGATCAAATCCCCACATTTTCCACTCAGACTCTTCCTTATGGGAAAAATAAAATCTGTTTTTACCTGAAGAGCCAAGTCTCATTGCATCGTGGAACACAACCACATGGGAAGCATGACCCACTAGATCAGGATTTAAAGCCTTTCCTCTATGTCTGTCTCTCTGCACATGCCTGATCCTAATCCTCAGCCAGTGTCCACACTGATCCATCTGATGCTGCCTGCCCAGAGCACAGAATCTAATCGTCCCCCGCTTGAACTATCCACAAAGCTGGTGCTCTGTCCTCTACTGTGTGCCAATGTATCTACTGCTCTTCTGCTAGGAACTGGCTATCATTTTCTCATGGGAGGAGAGACTAGGGAACTTATTCACCCAAAAGTATTGATCACCCTCACCACCTACTTCCTCCCAGCTTATTCATGACTTTATTAGAAGGACGATAAATATTTAAAAGGAAATGAAAGGTTACTGGGAGCCCTCCTAGCCTCAGCTTCTCAGCCCCATCCTGAGGAATAATAGAAACTAAACATCACCCTCTTGGGTCCTTCAAAGGTAGCATCTCACTGAACCTGCCCTTCCTCAGGGCTGAGAGCCTCAAGGAGATGGGCTACTGATCAAAGAGGGTAGAGCCAGATTTGGCCAAGAAAACAGCTAGATAGCTGTACTTAAAATGCCAGAGAGTGGCCGGAAACATAGACTTGGATAGAAAAACAGAGGGACTGACCACAGGCAGAGGTGGTAACTTGGCCCTGTAGTTGCTGAAGAGCTAGTGCTGTGGGCACAGGTACCAGGATGCAACCTACAAGTTCAGTGGTAAAGGTGGAGTTGCCAAAGCAGTCAGGAAATTACCACATGGAGAAATGGGAGAGGCTTTCAGTGCAGAAACCATCACTGCAGTGACCTGGATTCCCTGCAATGGCCCTCCTGGGCCAAGAGGCCCTGTGTCCTGAAGTCTGCTATGGAATGGTCTGGGGTTACTTTCAGCTAGTCCCTTACCAATGCCACACACACATATATATATATATATGCATTTGCTTCCCCAGCTCTTCCAAGTGAGCCCACAGCCTGTTTTGTGGCACGTGTACACCTTCTGAAACAAGCCAGTCAAGATTAGCCTCAGACCACCACAGAAGGAAGAGTTCATACAGGGCTGGAGAGATGGCTCAGTTGTTAGAGTGCTCGAGGCTCTTGTAGAGGATCCAGCTTTGTTTTTCAGCACCCACAGGGAAGCTCACAATTGGCTGTAACTCCAGTTCACTTAGTCACGAAGTAGCCTGTCACACATAAACTGAACAAGCCTGAAATCTCCACAGAATGCAGCCTCTAGCCCCCTTCACGTCTATGTGGAAAGAGTACTTTTCAGGGAGTCGCTCATAGCAATAGCAAATTAAGCAGGGATGGGGGCCCCTGAGCTACGGTATGTATTCCTCCTGCCTGCTGGCTAAGGGCTGTAGATCATATCCTGTCTGCTCAACTTGCCAAATTGTCGCTTTTGTCAATTATGATCTCCCAAAGGTGACAAGTCCTCTCTGTCTGGGCTTCCTTCTACTTTGAGAGATATGTAAGTGTCTTCATCAGCCACTGCAACATGGCTTCCCACAGCAGAGTGGGCCACATCCCAGAGCACCCAGTGTTTCCATGTCCTGTCAACTCCTCTGACTCTTGTCATTCCTTCTTTTTTGTTGTTGTTGTTGGTGGTGGTGGTTTTGTTTTGTTTTTCTTTGTTTTTTGCTTGTTTGTTTATTTTGCTGGGGGGGGTTCTTTTGGTTTGTTTTTGTTTTTTTGTTGGTTTTTTTTGGTTTTTGTTTGTTTGTTTGTTTGTTTGTTTGTTTGTTTGAGACAGGGTCTCTCTCTATATCCCTGGCTGTCCTGGAACTGACTCTATAGACAAGGCTGGCCTCAAACTCAGAGATCCACCTTCCTCTCTCTGCCAAGTGCTGGGATTAAAGACGTTCGCCACCACTGCCTGGCTTTTGCCATTCTTTCTTGTTGCATGAGGACACTGCAGTCTTGAGCTCTCGAGGACTTCATCATCATTTGTGACCCCTCGGGTTCTACCAGATTCCCTCTCCGAGTTGTATCTTGCAATGTGTCCTAATAAGTGAACTAAACTATTCATGTGGAATGTTGCTGTCTCCATTCTCGGCATCCACACTGAAATTCTGATGGCTTGCCTTGTGAGAAATGCCCATGGCTTCTAGCCTTTTCCTCCTTTTCTGATGGGGTTCTTTGCCTTGTCTATCTGGAGCACTGGCTCAGACTCCTTCGCTGCCAGAGCCTCACTTGGCTCCAGCTGGCCCCTGCTTCTCCTGTCAGCTCATTACCTTTGCCCTTTGAACTCCTGCCCTCTGTGGATATTTTAGACCTGGTAGCTGGGCCATGAAATTCCATTCCCCTCATTTGACAACCTGGGTACCATGAGTTCTCCTGAGTCTTGACTCCTGTGCCCATTACTGGCCACCTGGCTGGGGGTCCCCCCTGAGTGTTCATAAGAAGACTGAGAAGAACATGAATTTGAGGGCGGAATCATCATCTCCACTCTGGGCCTGGCTGGCACACAGTGGGGACTTCAGTGGCTTTAGTGGCCTTGAACCGAATTAGAATGTATTTAAGCACCCATTGCTGTATCTTGCAGTGCTCTGCCAACTGTGGCAAAGGGATCCAGAAACGGACTGTGACATGCACCAACTCCCAAGGGAAATGTGATGCGTCCACAAGGCCAAAAGCAGAGGAGGAGTGTGAGGACTACTCCGGCTGCTATGAGTGGAAAACTGGGGACTGGTCTAAGGTGAGAACAGCGTTTTGGGTTTCCATCCTGCCATGGCAGTATGGGCTAGCATGAGCTCCCACTCCCCTGGAGATCATAATGAGGCGAGTTCACTTTCTCTCCCCATTCCTCAGTGCTGTACTCACTGTTGACCCAGCATGCCTCTGTCCTGTTTTGTTTTGTTTTTTTTTTTCAACCAGCAGCCCTAGCCCTGGGAGCATCCCACTGTGGCATATGCATTTTGAAGCACATAGATGCACCCCAAATTGCACAGTGGGTGTTCCTCGCCAGCCCAGTTGCCCTTCACAGCATGCTAGTGGTACCCCAGCAAGCTGCCATGAACCCGACCACACAGCTACCCACCAGGAAAGCCTCACAAATCTATGGGCTAGGTTGAACAGATCCATTTCAAGGCCTGCAAAGTGCCATTCGTTTCTTAGGTAATGTCCTAGAGGATACAGGGTAGAGAAGGCAGGAGCCCTTGGAGATGTTGAAGAGCTATGGAGTCAGGACCTCAAGAGGCGGGAAAGGTTCAAGGGCAACTGAATGTTTGTGAGAACTGGGTGTGTACAGTTTCTCTTGTAACCCCAGTGCTGGGAAATGGAGATCAGTGGATCCTTGGGGCTTGCTGTCAATCATCCCGCCTACCCAAATCAGTGTGTTCCATGCCAATGAGAAACCTATCCAATGAAAACATTGATGACAGGTGAAGAATGATACCTGAGGTTGTCCTCTGTGTCCATCCACATCCATGTGCCCCTGCATTCACACCTGTGTGCTGTACCAAGGGTATCCAGTATAGATTTTTTTTTTCTTTGCTATTTGGCCCATGGTGACTTTGAATGATTCCTATTTACTGAGGACTGAGGTCTGTGTAAGAACCAGCTTGTAGATTGTCCCCAAGAGCCTTGTCACAGAGACCCTCAGTATCTCATGAGAACAGAGTATGCTTGCTACCTTATGGTCTCAGCAACTGAAAACCTCTCCACACACCTGGTGTCTCCTACAACTTCAAGTTCAGCACAGAGCTGCCAGGATGAGAGTCTCGAGTAGAAGAAACCTAACTTCAGAGCTACTGCAAAAAAAAGAAAACAAAACAAAACAAAAAACTCTGCAACCCTGAGAAGCGGTGATCATCGCTAAGTGGAAAGAGCAAGGGGCAGGCATAGGGCTCTGACTCTCTGTGTGTGTCTTACTCTCTCACACCCTTGGTCTGTATCTCTAACGTGGCAACCACAAAGGCTGCCCTTGCCTGTTCCTCAAAGCGCTCCATGCATTCCAAGGTGTAGATGAGGACTGCTCTTAGACAGCTAGGCTCAGCTGCCTAAAACACATCACTCAGTTCATACTGTCATGGCCACAGGTAACAAGGCTGTTCTCATCCAACTTGACTTGACCTCGTTAGTCAAGTTTCCCTGGCCAAGGCTATCCAGACCCAGGCTGGGGAGTATTGGTGACCTCCATGACCACAGGTAGTCCTAGCCAGGAGCCAGGAGTGAGTTCTAGGGCCACCCAAGCCCATCTGCTCTTAGAGGATACATTGTGATGATTTCCTCTTTGGGGTAGATCCTGTGTCTCACATCCCCATCCTTCTCCAGCCAGCCTCATCACTTCTCTCATTCAGAAAAGGAGGTTGAGATGATTAGCCCACTTGCCAACAGTGTTCTGGCAGAATCCAAGCTCTTGGACCCCAATTTAGTACGCAGGGCACATGGTGGCTTTGGGAGTCCAAGGGCTGGTGCCCGTAAGCCTTTGAACACTGCAGTCCATCACAGGCCACCCTAGGACTTTGAATTTCTGGTACAAAGAGTAGCAAAGTGCCAAAGATGATTAGAAATAGTGTAAGAAAGGATCCTGGCATGCTGTGCATTTCGGCAAACTCACTAGTCATGTGACTCCCTCGTCCATTGTTCTTAGTTCCCTCCCTGCCTGAGGATGCTAGCACAGTATCCCTCAAACCTGCCATTCTCAAGAGGCAGAGCCTTGGGTCAGGTGTTCTCCTTCCTAGTCATGCCTTGGCTGGCGAATGAACGATCCCTGGCTTTTCAGAGCAACTTGTGGGGAGACCAGAGTTCCCACCTTGACATAGCCAGTTTCGTCAGTTGTCCCTGGCACTAAGAATGACGATCCATATACTGTAATGGCCTCCCCAGGTTTTGGCCACTGTACAGGCTTAGTGGCCATGTGTTTGTGCCAGAGTCGGCCAGCCCAGCCCAGCCAGAAGAGCACTGCCAGCCCACAGCCCTACAGAGATTTAACACTGTGCATCAAGCCAGGTCTCACAAAAGGTTTGGTATGCCATGCAGATCAGAATCCAGAGATGCTAAATTACAAGTATGCATGTGTACACAGGGTGCACTGGCAACAAGGTGGAATTGAAGGAACATAAAAGTCACTCAAGAGCCACCTTGGAAGCTATTCACCCCCACCACCTTCTCTGATGCTGCAGTCACTGGGGGTAGGGGCTGGGAACATCCCCCCATCCAGATAGAAAGTTGCCTATGGTTTTTCCCTGTCTGGTTTCTTCAGAAAAGAAAAGTAAATGCAACTCCCTGTGGGACCCCTGACCTCACTGTCCAGGTGACTGGAACAATGGACATGGTGCTACATGGGTTTTCTCTTGTTCAGACTGGACCTGTTTCAGTACTTCTGTGTACTCTCTGTTTGGTCCAGCTTGGTTGTGAGTGCTGCTGTTTTTTTGGGGTTGGGGGTTTTGGTTTTGGGGGTTTTTGGTTTTTTGAGACAGGGTTTCTCTTTGTAGTCCTGGCTGTCCTGGACTCACTTTGTAGACCAGGCTGGCCTCAAACTCACAGTGATACACCTGCATCTGCCTCCCGAGTGCTGGGATTAAAGGCATGTGCCACCGTGCCCAGCTGAGTGCTGTTGTTTTACACATGGAGTCTACTGCACTTTCCATCCAATTGCTGTGGAATATTTCCCTGTAGCTAGTAGCCAAGCTAGTAAGGTGAAAAATAGAAGACTAGTACTCTGGGCCGTCCTAGCCTCCTCATATCAGTGGAACCTCATAATTGATGGGAGGCAAAATCTACACAGCCAGTCCTGAGAGTAGGCTGTGACAGGGTGCTCAAGAGGTGTGTCTTCCACCATACAGTCTTAGGTCACTTCCACCCAAGTGCTGTTGAAAAAAGTGAGCCTGCCCCAGGGAAGTGACAGGTGGGACAAACCACACACCTGCAGACTTAAGGCTTAGCACCTATATGTAAACCAGGGTACAGTGAATCCACCAAACTAGACAACTCTGTGGGTAAACAGAAAGGTTTATTGGGGGATCAAAATTGCCTGGCTGTGCAGAGAGAATGGAAGGTGGGTAAGCCTTGCCGGTTTTAAGGAGGTATGTTGTAGCTAAGAGGAAGAGTGTGTGAGCCGGGACAGCCTCGGAAATAGAGTAGTAGGGGCGGGGTCATGGGCCTTGGAGCTAGTGTGGGGGTGTTGATCTGTTAGAGACTTATTTGGGTTAATAGGGAACTAGATGCCCCATTGTCAGAGGCAGCTGGCTATGGGGGGGGTGGATAAGGAAAGTAATGGCTTTTTCTGACAAAACAGAACCTGCTTCACAAGGTTTCTGAGGAATTCTGAGTCTCGGTGGTCATCTTTCTTGTTGCCTGGTCAGAGACCAGCCTTAGCTTGTAGGGCTCAGCCCCAGAGGGGCTACAGCCTTAACTACCAGGTGACCTCAATGAGAGATAGAGACCAAATCAATGCAAAAAGCAAGAGGCTTTATTGTTCTGACCTGCGTGGGGTCGGCTATACCTGAGGGAGAGGCGACCACAAACTCACAAAGCTTTGGGTCTTTATACGTTTTTGGGACAGGTCTTCACAATAGCCTAGGCATTGGTGTAAATTCCTGGAGGAGGGGCCTTGCTTTGAGAATCAGGAACTTTGGCCCCAGTGTTTGCTCAAGGAGAGTTTCCTAAACCTGGGGCTGGGTGCATCCTGCGGTTTTTCTCAGAATTTATTGCAGCCATTTCCCAGCATAGTAGTGGGTGGTGGTGGTGGTGCTAAAATGCAATGACAAGGTCACTGACAGAGTTGGGACAGTAGAAGTTCAGTAACTTTTGCTCAGCTCAAGATGGAGGCCTGAGTCTAAAGTCTCTTTCAAGCTGAGCCCAGACTGTCCTTTAGGACATTGTCAGCAGCGCTGCCCATTTTAGGGGCCCACTTTGAACATAACATTCTATCCTCTTGTTGATGGTAAGGGACAACTGTAGTTATCTAGCTACTTCTGACTAAATGGGGATGTAGTGGGAGTGGGAGGCCTTAAGAAAGCTGGAATGTGAGTCAAAGGTGGGATGATTCTGGGATAGAATTGGGAACACTCTTTCCTCTGCCCTGACTTCCTCAGAGGAAGTCCTGAAGAGGACTGGATAGAGACGGATTTGACAGAGCCATTTCCAGCACAATGAGAAGCGCTTTTTAAGTCTATATTCAAAAAAGGAAACAACCAAAGGAAAAAATGTTGAGCCTGTGACAATGATAACTTTAATTCTTTTTGAAAATGCTTTGACAGCCAGTGCTTATAACTGTTACTAAGATTAGATTAATAACTTACCAGAATTTCATTGGTTAGTATGTTAAACTTTGAAGTGTTAACATCATATGTATCATCTGTAAGTCTCATTTCTCAGATACCTAAATCACTTCCTCAGACCATCACTACTTACTTACCTTTTTTTAGTTGTTTTTTTTTTTCCTTTCCATTCTGGAAATATCCAGCCATCTTAATCTTTAAATATTACCTGTTCTAGCCGGGCAGTGGTGGCGCACGCCTTTAGTCCCAGCACTTGGGAGGCAGAGGCAGGCGGATCTTTGCAAGTTCGAGGCCAGCCTGGTCTACAAAGCGAGTCCAGGACAGCCAGAGCTGTTAAACAGAGAAACCCTGTCTCGAAAAACCAAAAAAAAAAAATATTACCTGTTCTTTCCATCGGGAAATAGTCAGCCATTTACACAGGTATAGGTGCTTGATTATTAACAGTAGTCATTGAAAAGCAAATCCTTTTAAAATTATCATTGGAGCATAAAGAATAGTAAGAAGCAATCTTTAAAGTCAATAACAACAGCATGGTAGTTCTGAGTTTGCTTTTCTATTGAAACCTATTTGTGAATCCACCTATGTCAGCAGGAAGCCTGTTAGCTCCAGGAAAACTCAAGGCCCGACTTTTAAACTTCAGACCAATTTAGGTTGCCAGGTAACTGACCCTCAGTTTTGAAGTGTTTTTACTGAAGAGATTCAGCTAAGAATACCTTTTAAGCTAGGCATGGTGGTGCTTGCCTTGAATCCCAGCACTCAGGAGGCAGAGGTAGGTGGATCTCTGTGAGTTCAAGGCCAGCCTCGTCCAGGACAGACAGGGCTGTCACTCAGAGAAACCTTGTCTTGAAAAAACAAGGAGGAGGAGGAGGAGGAGGAGGAGGAGGAGGAGGAGG
>CAJQZJ010032551.1:5619140-5640233 GCA_907164525.1 Lophiomys imhausi
GATGTTTTACCAGAATGAACATTAAGTATGACCAAGTGGCTTCCCTATCAATTAAAAATGGCAGAGACTTACCCTCTAATCTGGACAGTTAACCTGGGCTCCTCTGTGGTAATCTTGATGGACATATTGGATGCCAGGGTCGTAGGGCAGCATCAGTCTGCCAGGCAGGCCCAGAAGATCTGAGAGACTTTCCTATAGAGGAGGAACTTGGGGACTGACCTACCTTGGCAAGGCAAAGGGGGGACAGTCAACCTTCCAGTGTCCAACCCGTTCATAGTTTGTGTAGGCTCCTGGTGGTGGGCAAGGTAAAATGGGGTTCTTTGCCCAGCGACTGGTATTGCCTGCCACATTTGAAGCAGGGGCCAGGTGGACTCCATTGGCACCCTGTCTTCTTTGTAGGTGGCCTCAGGGCTGGTATTTTTGTCCATTATGGGAAGACTTTTCCATCTTTCCCTGTTTCTCCCTCCCATTAAACACCTTAAATGTATATTTAGGTCTCTCTGAGGGATTTGAGGGCTGTCGACTGACCTCTTAAGTTCTTTATTTTAATATATCTGATTTTGAATATTATTTACATTAAACAGACTTTAAGTTTACTTTAAACTTGTTTTTAGTTACCTGCCTCAGGCTTTACTTTAACAATGTATGTATACAGAAGACTATATAATGGAAGATGTAAACTGGTCCTTTTTCTCCAAGCTTGTCTCTATAAATAAATTATATAAATACTTAGCTTGACTACAAACATAGTTCTGAGTACATTAAAGAATCTGATCATTTATAGAATGGCTGACCATTTACTTTTATGTTCTAATCATCTTTAGCAGTTTACCATGATTTCTAAATTTTATCCCTGTTACATTTATGCCTTAAAATCTATAAATTTTGAATAGAAGGTCCTTTAATATCAAAGTAAATTTGAAACCCTAAATACATTCTCTGGATATACTAGGAACCTCATTTTCCTGATTCTTTTATAATGTACTTTTTATAAAATATCATTTTATATAACTCAGTTCTCCAAATAGCAAAAGCTTAACAATGTTAGTAAAGACAAAAATGATTGGACATATATATATATATATTTTTTTTAGTCAGTTTCTATTATCCTGAGTAGACCATTATAATCTTAGGAATTTATAAGCTGTATCCAAAATACCTTACAGGTGTGATGTTGCCTAATTAGTCTAGGGAAAATAATATAAACCATCTTAGAGCCTGATGTTGCCTCCTTAGTCTAATAAATTTTTTTTCTAAACAAGATTTAAATCCAAGTTACATATATAGTATGCTATAGCAAATAAAAATTACCTATACATAGATTTTTAACTATTAACCCTTTTGTTTCAATTTTAAGGTAACTTTTCTTTTTGTGATTTTACAGACTACAGCTTTTGTTTTGTTTTGTTTTTGAAGGCTGTTTCTCTGTGTAGTCCTGGCTGTCCTTGACTCACTTTGTAGACCAGGCTGCCCTTGAACTCAAAGTGATCCGCCTGCCTCTGCCTCCCAAGTGCTGGGATTAAAGGCATGCGCCACCATGCCTGGCAATTACAGACAGATGTAAACTGTCATGTGAGTGTTGGGCTTTGAATCTGGGTCTTTTGGAAGAGCAGCCGGTGCTCTTAACCTCTGAGCCATCTCTCCAGCCCTGATTACAGATTTTTTTAAATGACAACCCCAATGGTGTTCAAGTTCTTCATTTCAGCAAAAGTTTTAAAGATATCCATAACTTTAAATAGGGGAACATTTTAGCAAACAAAACCAAGAAAGAGGGGAGGGAGTATTCAGAGAATTAAACATCTGTGATTACATTTAGCCATTAGTGACTTCTATTGGAAATTATATACCACTTACTTGTTCTCAAGAATATAGTATCTTTTTCCTGGGCTTTTGTGTTTTGTTTTCTTTCCCCCTGTCACAGAGTCAGGTGACTAGCCTTGCCCAGGACAAAGGCTTTGGGGGTAACATATTTGGGTCTAAAGTTAGCAAACCAAATCTCATTTCCAGAGCCAGTTTTTTAGTAGAATAAAACAGCATGTGATGATTTTTTTCCAATCTTATCCATACCCAAAAGACATTTGGATCTCTGTAAGGCTAAGCCCAGTGATCAGAGAGGGAGGGAAGAGGGCAGAGAGCAAAGATAGCTTAGATAAGGTGAGACTGGAGAAGAAGACCGCTTAGAGATAAGAGTTTTTGGAATCATTTGCTTGTGTAGTGACAGAAGTGATCACAGTCTGTGAGAATTTGGAAATCAGATGTACCATTTCCTGGTCACTGACTGTCAAGTTGGATGTTGGCCAAGCCATAATTGCAGTAAAAAAAAAAAAAAGACTGGCCAACAGTGAGCGAGAAGGGGAGCTGAAATATTCACACAAGCATGGTGGTCAGGATGCTCCCAAGTCATGGAGCTGTTAGACACTTTCCTGTGCTCTTGATGGCCTAATAAGGTATGGAGTGCCGTGGCCTTAGAATTGAGCAAACCTTGTCACATGAGTGGTACTTTCCAAAATCTCTTCTTCCCTGTGCCACTTCAGAGCCTCCGCTTGCATGGACTGCATGCTCACCCACCGAGATGCAGATGGTAGCTCACTCCATGTGCCTTCTAGGCCTACTGGCCAGCACAAGGATATGCTAAGCCCCAAGAACATGAAGTCAGCAAGCACTGTGTGACCCTGCAAGCCCCTGTCTTGGGGAGTCCTGGGTGAGGTGCTGGTGGAAGGTCATACTTATTTGGGCAGAATCTGTGACAAAGTACATCCACTCATGTGACCCCTTTTGACCCTCACAACCACTGATCCCAGTTTTCTAGATGGTGAAATTGAGGCTCACGTTGGTCCCTAGCTTGTCTGTAGTTTTCCCTGGGGACCCGTGGACTCCCTACCAGGGGTGGAGACAGTGATGATGAGAACCTTCTTCCCTGAGAGGAGGGACTTAGAGCCAGACTCCTCCATGCTAATCCTCTGAGGAATTCCTGGCCCTTGAACATTATCAGTGGGGACTATGATTTCTGCCTCTGGCTGTGAAGACTCAACCTGAGTCAGGGGTGTCAGGTTCCAAATTCGGGTGGGGGGGGTCACTGGAAGACAAGCCAAGGCTGCATGAAAGGCTGAGAGAGAGACAGAGAGAGGCAGAGAGGGGAGAGAGAGAGAGTGAGAGAGAGAGAGAGAGAGAGAGAGAGAGAGAGCACGCACTGAAGCCAGCCGGAGAGTGTGGTGTGTGTACACATGTATGCACGAATCTAACTTTTCCTTCCGTGTCAGAGTCAGCACGAACATTGTGGAGGTTTTCATTATCGTCCAGACCAGTCATTTCAGGTTTCAACAGCTGCCAGGGTTTGTGCTGTTCCTGCCAAGTCTGGAGGGAAAACTGTCAGGAAAGCCTTTGAAGAATTTGACATTTCACCAGTCAGGCACCTTTCAGACAAACAGAAAGCAGAGCTATTGTGGGGGTTCCTTTTCCATCTTTACTATCCAGAACCCCATACAGGCAGGGCAGACTGATGTGAACTCCTCTAGCCCCAAAACAAGTTCCCACTAGATACCATTTATCTGACAAGATTTATTTTTTAGTAAATCCTGAAAATATCCCATTAGAATGTAGTGTTTACAGTTGGTTACAGCTGAGAATAGAAGAGTCCCTTCTTGTCAGAAGGATGTCATGGGGCATAGGCTCGGAGCAGCAGTGGGGGCCTGGCTCCTGGGAGTACTCAAGCCACGGAATCCTAAGGCTCAGGGCTCACACCCTGCCTCTGTAGGTTTCACCCCATCTCCTATAGAAACATCTATTGTGCCTACGTGCTCTGAACACCGCCCTTGCCAAGTGGCTATTAGCGTGAGAACTAACTAGAACTCTCCTAAGCCCAGTACACTGTCAACAGGCAGGTCCTTTGGTAGTGGTGGCTGTTACAATTACTGTTATTTGAAAGACAACAAGCAGTGCTGTTGCTGTACAGTGCCACGAGGGTCTGATGACCTGTTTCCTCCTGTTTGCCTGAAGTTCTCTACCAGAGAGAAATCCCTTTTTCCTAGTCACTTTGTCATGTGTTTTAAAAGCATATGAGGAAAAATCCCTTTTTCATAGTCACTTCGTAATCTGTTTTAAAAGCATATGAGGAAAAATCCCTTTTTCATAGTCACTTTGCAATCTGTTTTAAAAGCATATGAGGGGGCCGGGCGTGGTATCGCACGCCTTTAATCCCAGCACTCGGGAGGCAGAGGCAGGGGGATCTCTATGAGTTCAAGGCCAGCCTGGTCTACAAAGTGAGTCCAGGACAGTCATGGATACACAGAGAAACCCTGTCTCGAAAAAACCTAAAAAAAAAAAAGCATATGAGGAAAATTCCCTTTTTCCTAGTCACTTCGTAATTTGCTTAAAAGCATATGAGGAAATCCATGTTTAATCTTCCTTTTTGCTTTGTGGGTCTGCATCCTGACTTTTGTTGTGGTAGGGTATTTTTAGTTTTTTCTTTCATTTCTTTTTTTATTTTTTCTTTTATTTTTTTAATTAGGCCGTGTATGAGGATGAAAGCCAGAGTTTCCTCCTGCATGTTAAACAAGAGTGCTCTACCACTGAACCGTGGCTCCAGCCCATAAAATCTTTATTTCACTATTCTGCCCCACCACCCCCCACCATGGCACCTCTGCCTCAGGTGGCTTTGATTCTCCCTTCCTGCCCAGGGAAGGACACTGAGACTTTGAGATCACCAGGCAGCATACAATGTGTTTTATAGGTGTTTGCTCCAGAAGGAACCGAGTGTCCTTTACTCGCCTGACAAGTTGCTTCCCATCATGGATTTATGACTGTCTCAGTTAACTCAGTCTCAGGGAGCCACTTAAAAGGGGGGAGAGGGGTTTGCATGAGATTGCTTCAAACAAGACCTGATCTGTTTTTATAGATGTGTTTGCTTAGATTGTAAAAGCCTGAAAAAAAAAAATGGCTTCAGAGCAAGGCTTGAGGCAGAACCAGACTCTATCAGGAGACACTGCCATCTCCTCTCTGTTTAATTAAGGCTGGGGCCTGGGGGGAGGGAGGTCACAGTGAAATTCACAGAACAACTCTGTTGTCTGTAACTTGAGCCTGGGGTCCCAGAAAGGTGCATGCAAAAACAGTCCCTTCTTGCCAAAGTGGCCCCTGGTTGTGCTCCTGCTCCTGGATATGTGGCTTCAGGGTCAACCAGGAGCTAGATCCTAGTCACTGAGTACGTGGCAGCCCAAGGGGACCAAGGAAGACAGTGTCTCCTGCAGCCTCCGGGCCAGCTTGCTTTATCCTTGGCCATCCTTTTACTGTTAATAATAACAGCAGTTTTATTGTTTGTTGAAGCCTGCAATATCTCAGACCCCTGCAGGGTCCCAGCAGGCCCATCTCCCACCAGCTAGCCACTCCCTGATATGAACTGCACCATCCCAACAGACTCCTGGCAAAGGTTGATAAGCTGTGTGAATTTTGGGCTAGGGGCAGGCTCAAATCAAAATGCAGTCAGTGTAGAAGGTACACTCAAGGATCGTCAGTGGGAGCTCTCCATTCTTATTGTCTGAGAAGTCCTCAGTATGGAATACCTGAAAAAAAAAGTTTAACCCCAGAAACAATATAGGATTTTCACAGTACAATTTTTAATGCTCTGTCTTCCAAACTTGCATATCAAAACACATCTGTGAACAAAAATAGCATGGTTGTAACCTACTCCTCCCCTAGAACACATGAAGTCAATGCCTGAGAGGCAGGTTTTGGGTCAGCTTCTAGATAAATAAGCAAATGTCTCAATGTTCAGGAAAGTTTTTCAGGTGACATCCTCAATCACCCTTGGCTGTGGGAGCAGCGCCCTCTAGGACTCTTGGTAGAATCTGACAAAACTCAGTCATGTAAAACTGGGGCAGTGTTTGCAGGATCTGCACAATAGTCCGGCTCATCGGGTCTGAGGAGTTCTAGGAATAGATGTCCCCATTGAACAACTTTGGAGACATCATCTACCCCAGGCTTCCAGGAGCTCTTGGGATTTTTTGTAATAGACTGGGAAACTAAAAGCCATTAAATGTGCTAAGAAACCTAAGTATTGGAACTGGGTTATCCTAGGTCACCCATCAGTCTCCATCCAGTACAGCCCCTGGTTACCCATCAGTCCCCATCCAGTACAGCCTGTAATTCATAAGGCGGAATGGCCTTGTGAGATGAGGCAGCTGTCTTCCTCTACTCAGAATCTGACCTTGGAAAGACCCTTTCACTGTCAAGCTCAGAGGCCTGCAACAGCCTCAGAATTCCCTCGTAGGATGTACTTTCCCACTGGCAACGGCTTGCGTGCCAGTCCTTTCCCTGGGCTGTTCTTAATGAAACCAAAACTTGCAGAGGGAACGTTCAACTTCAGGGGGCTGGTGGGTGCATATGGAGGGTCCCAGTAAAGATCTGAGGAGAAAGGCATGCTCACGATGCTGTGTTCAGTGCATGTTTCCCTCCCTTCCAAAAGCAGGCTCATCCGTGCCAACTCATCACAAAAATAAGGCAATCCTGCTTTTCAAAATTATATGACCAGCTTGACCCGAATATCAACATCCATTATAGTAATAATGTCTTACGTGAAAGTCATGCCTACATGTGTGTGTGTGTGTGTGTGTGTGTGTGTGTGTGTGTGCGCGCGCGTGTGCACTCATACACACCTATAAGTGCTCTTATAGGCACACATACCATAGCATACATGTGGAGGTTGGAGGAAAGTTGGAGAGACAAGTTCTCTCCTTCCACCATATGATCCTAGGGAATCAAACCTGGGTCCTTTGCAACCAGGACTTTATCTGTTGAACCAGCTCATGCATCCTACTTTAATTATTTAAACTTACGTATTAGGCATCTGGATTTGGACATAAGCTGTTTTCTATCTCCAGAATTTTTAACTTGAGCCTTATGAACTCACCACTGAGCCAGATAGCAATTACATGCATAACGGGATATTTGCATTATCTGCACCTCCATCTCCCCTGAGACACATGTGCTGTTTGTCAGGGGACACATAGTCACTGCCATCTAGCCTCACTGAGAAGCCACCTTTTGAATGGGATGCTCCCTCAGGACATTGAGCACAAGCCTTCAAGTGCATTGGCTTCGGACTGTGCTGGATTGGCTCGTCACCTGATGGGATGGCTCCAAATCAGTGTCACATTGCATATGGCTTCATACCAGATGGTGTGGCTTTCCTCTGTCTTGGTTTGACTGCTCTGACAGTGCCATTGGCCTGTCACTGACCTCATTCAAGTGGACTCTGTGGGCGGAATTACTTTTATAAGTAATTATAAGTAATCCTTACACATTTTAGGCCATTCCTTTTTATTTGCATTTATGAAACCCTGTCTCTAGGAGTAGATAACTAAATGGCTTGCCTCTTTCTTCTTTTTTTAACCCCTGGACCATCTTCACAAGACCCAGAATGAACCTTCGTTGAGGTTATTCAGATGAGTGGCATTTTCCCAAATAGTACTTTGGCTACAAAAATGTATGAAAACATGCCTCGAGGCCCCTGAAGTCAGTGCAGTTTTGTTCCTACAAAAACACTAGGCACTATTTTGATGAGAAGCCATCACTGCTTCCATCTGAGCACACCTGTCAGCTATACATAAACCCAGCAGTCCAAGCTGCAGCTGGATGTCATTCTAGCTTAATTATGCTTAGCTGGATATAAATACATGCTGGCTTCATCATCGGAAGACGGCTTTGCACTTTCTACAGGGCACAGAAACTTGGGTTAAGACGGGGGCTCTCAGTTCCAGATATCTTCTGCATCCATCTGGAGAACTTAAAAACAAAAACAAAACAAAAAAATGATGTCCATGACCTTCCCTAATATATTTTTTGTAGGGGTTGGGACATCAGGATTTTTTTTAAACCCCTGCAGCCAACTCTAGCTTCCTGCAATATATTCCTAAAAGAAAAAATTGTTCTAGCACCTGCCCCATGTTCAAGGGCTCCCTATTAGTGGGAACCTCCTTGTATGACCTCAGCACCCCCTCAGACATCCATGAACCCTGGTGCTGACTCCTGAGGTTAAGCCTAGCACCTAGAAATCTGCATTGGTGGTGCGGGATGAATTCCCAGGCCACAAGAAACCTCTGGTGGGTGTATCTGGGACACAGAACTGGGCATGAAGCCAGGTGTAGGGCCAGCCTTGCATGTCAGGGAGAGAGTCTGGGCTGGTTGGAACACGCTGTGGGGACCCATAGGGGATCTGCCTGTATTTTCCCACCTCTTCTGTGACTTGAAGATTGGTGTTCCTTCCAAGCAGCATTCCCTTGAATGTTTGCATTTTAACGTGAAAAGGCCAGCATGATCCTGCTTGTTAGACAGGAAGGCAAAGCCCCTGCTCCCAGAAGTTTCTCTAGAAGGGAGTTGGCAATACCCACCTAGGCAAAAATGGTACCACCAATGCCTCTGTGGCCCTATGACTCCTATATCCCTCCAGGAAAGCCCTCCTCCTACTCCAGGGGACTCAGGGAAACACCACTGATGAGAGCACCTGGTCTTCTTGGGTGCGCGCAGCAGTCTACAAGAGCCCCTTTCTTCCTCTCCCCCAGGCGCCCTTATTGTCTCTGGCTGGGCTGCAGTGCAGCCTGGGCCACATTAAAGTCTTGCAGAGTGTTCTCTCTTGCACATAAATCAGAGACATGGGGGCTTTGGGGACACCTAATGAACAAGGTGTGTGCATGGCTGTGGTTCTTTACTTGGGAGGAAACCAACTGAGTGGAGAAATGATTCTAAGGGTCCTGGAGAGAGTAAGAACCAAGGGGCCAGGTTGGGGGAGAGGGAAAAAGTCAGGTGCCCCTTAATGTGGAAGAGCCTCGGAAAAGCATCATTAGGGAAAGTGGTCCTTTGCAAAACGCAGCGTGCATGTTCACAAACCTCAAGGGCCAAGGGCACTGCTCATGGACCCCTTGTGCCGCCATGAGATGCTGCAGACACAAGATATTGACCGCTCTAACTCTTTTCTAAGTAGGATTGTACTCTAAAATAACCACTGAAAATGTTTTGTGTGGTAGATACAGCTAGGGACACTGTTTATCGTCACCAAGTACCTCATCTTGCTCACAGTTCTATGCCATGCTTTTAAAGACTGGTCGAGCAGCTGTGTTTATACCCATGTTGCCACTGTCACCATCCCCTGGTTTGCAGAGAACCATCCTGTCATCCTCATTTGGTGATGAAAACAGTCTAGTCATTTTCTTCTTATACAGATGCTGATCTCATCCTAGGTGCCCTGACCTCATTACCTTACCTAATCACTTCTGGATCGGTGACCTGACTGTGCCAAATACCTGACCAAAGCAACTTCATATCTTAGGTTTTAGGTACAATCCTTCATGGTGGGAAAGTCGGAGGCAGGAGCTTAAGGTGGCTGGTCACATTGCACCTGCAGTCAGGAAGCAGTAAGTAATGAATGCTGGTGCTCAACACATTCAGTCCAGGACCTCGGCCCATGGCACGGTACCATTCACAGGGAGGGCAGCTGTTCAGATCCCAACCCATCCTAGACCTCACAGAGATGCCTAAAAATATGTCTCCATGGTGATTCTAAATCCCATCGAGTTAACAATCAAGATTAACCAAAGCCTCAATTGCCTGTACCAGCTACTAGGGATCAGGGATTCAGTATAGGCTTTGGTGAGGCAAAAGCATGCCGTCCGGGAGCCGTCTTCCAGCAGGCAGTGAACATCCTTGATTTGCAGATATTGCGGGCACTTGCGAATGACATGCCCAGGAACGACTTTATGGTAGGACTCACTCAGTCTGCCCCTGTCTCCGGCAGTGCTCATCCACCTGCGGGAAGGGGCTCCAGTCCCGCGTGGTACAGTGCATGCACAAGGTCACCGGACGCCATGGCAGTGAGTGCCCCACTCTCTCAAAGCCAGCAGCCTACAGACAGTGCCACCAGGAGGTCTGCAATGACAAGATCAATGTGAACACCATCACCTCCCCTCGCCTCGGTGAGTTAACCGCCCCCCTCCCTGTGACCTTGGTTTCTGGGTGCCACCATTCCCCTGTTGTAAGCCAGAAAGCCACCTTCTTTGGGCACTAATGGGTCTGGCAGTTGCTAGGGCTGAAGCAGGTTCAAAGGTGTTTGGCCATCACCAACCCTGTCCTTGGAGCATCCTACTCACCCTTCTGCCAACACAGGAAGACATCCTCAACTCTGACCGCTGTGCTGTGCGTAAGGAGGGTAAAGAGGCACGGTTCTCTGTGGAAAGATTCACTAGGATATCTGTATGTGTGTTGTGATGGATCTGCACACAGGCAGGGTGGAGAGGTCTTTTGTAAGCAGCTTGGCCCTTGGTGCTCAGAATAAGACTGCTTATGTAGCCACAATCTAGCCAGTGACTGGGATGACCTGAGGGACATCTAACGCATGGGTGAAGTACCTGACAAAAGAAGTTAAGGAAGGGATTATTATGGCTACGCTTTAAGAGTACGGTCCACTATCATGGGGATGTCATAGTGGCCCGACAGTGAGATGGATGGTCACATTGTGTCCATGGTCGGGAAGCAGAGGGAGATGAGAGTTAGAACTCGCCTTGCTTTCTCCTTTTTATTCACTGCGGGCCCCCAGGCATGCGATGGTACCACCCACATTCTTCCAACCTCAATAACCTGCTCTAGATAATTCCTGATGGACAGGCCCGGATGCTTGCCTCCCAAGTGATCCAAGCTCCTGTTAGGTTAACAACATTCTCCACCACACCAGCCAGAGCCCTGTGCCTTTCAGGAGGTATTCTCTAAGCAGCTTCCATCTGAGTCCGGGGAGCCACTGAGCTTGTAGAGGTGACACCCATGTCTGCTGCCAGCACAAGTCTGCCTGGCATCTTTTCAGGGGCTTCCTATGTGCAGGGTGTTCTCTTAGAGGACTTAGACCCTGAAGGAAATGTGAGCCCCATGTTTATCCCTCAACCGGGCACCTTTGTGGATCTTTTAATGCCCACTGCTCCATGTCACCATGTCTTATAAATGCCAGCAGAAGCAGTCTATCACAAACCCGTTCCTCCGAGCCCAGGAGCAAGTCATCTAGTGTCTCTTACTCTGAAAAGGCACCAAGAGTCAGGAGACTGGGCTGGCTGCAGCAGTGGATCCATAGGAGAAAAGTACCATTCATATAGTCCTAGATGTCCATGGGTTTATGCAAGGCTAGCATGTGCTTGAAGGTAAGGGAGACCTATGGGTCACATATTGGTTATTAAGCCATGGCTTCAACCTCTAAGCATTCTCATGCATTCTTTCCGCTTCTCCTTAGCTGCTCTGACGTACAAATGCACACGGGACCAATGGACGGTGTACTGCCGGGTCATCCGAGAGAAGAACCTCTGCCAGGATATGCGATGGTACCAGCGCTGTTGCCAGACCTGTAGGGACTTCTATGCAAATAAGATGCGCCAGCTGGCCTCTCCACCAAGCTCATGACATACAGTGGTGCTTGCTCAATGCTCTGACTCAAGGTCTGAGGCCTGGAAGTTAGTGAGTGGAGAGCCCTCACCCTACCCAAAAGCACACCAGCCCTGCAGCCAGGAACCCCAAAACACTCCTCTGCTCCCACAGTAAGGCTGCCTCAAGAATCCAGTTGCACCGGGCTAGAGAGGGGACTTGACATTGCCATTAGTCTTTTGAACGTAATATATTGTTAACAGCCACTGGATGGCTTTCTAAGGAAAAACAACTCAAGAGTCAAAAAATAATTTTAATTTCCAAGATCCTATGTACCTCAAAGGGAGACACCTCTGGCAAATAATTAGAGAGGGAGAGAGAGAGAGAGAGAGAAAGAGAGAGAGAGAGAGAGAGAGAGAGAACACATTTAGTGGTTCTGTCTTGGCTTTCTGTTGATATTTGAATTCCTTGGGCTTGATGTAGCTTTGTGGAAATGAGATATCACATTAGTAGAGGCTCTGTCCTAAGTCAGCAATGCCCTTGTAGACCAACCACTGTTAATGGCTTCTCTGGAAGAGGGCTGAGCTGCCTTCCTACAAACTCAAGAATCAAGACTTGGCCTCTGCCCGTCTCAAAAATATAGTGTCAAAATCCTTGGCCTTGCCTTAGAAATCTTGCCCCTGAGAGTTTAAATCTGAATAGACTGACAAAAATACCAGTGCCACACAGCACTGCACACCACCTGTGTGAGAGAACATTCTTGAAGAGCTGGTTTTGGGAAGGCATCTGCTTTCCAGAGCTCACCTGTGTATCCCACAGGAAAACAGGAGCCTTTCTTCAAGGTGCTATAAAATGGAACGTGCATGCATGTGCCTGGGGTTGCTTCCTGACATAAAGGTGTCCTCAGCTTCCTCAGGGGTGTGCCAGCTCCCACTCGGCCTCTGGCAGCACCCACTCTGGCCAAAACTCCATAAAGCTTTGCACCTTATGTACGTGCTGCACATTGGCAAAGTAGCTTTCCATTGACATTGGCCTTTCCTCTAAAGTTAAGATGACATTTAGGACATCCAAGGACACACATCAGTCAACCCTGGGTTCTGAAGCACAAGGATTGACTTCAGTATCTGGGCACAAGGACGGTGTGGAGGAACACCACCTGACTGAAATTGCTACATTTCCATCAACCCTTTCTCCAGCCAAGGTCTCATGGTTGGTACCATCGTGGTTCACAGCTATCATCACTGACCCGTTTGGATGTGGCACGGACAGATGGAGAAGGTCCTCTCTTCCAGCCCTAAGCCTTCACCCTCACCACAGAACTCTTCCATCTCCAGAAGGCCAGGAAAGTGACCAGACTGACCTCTCCAAGAGCGGGCCACTGGTGGACTCCTGGCTGCCACAGGAGGCTGGTTTTGCTCCACATCTCGGAGGGTTTTCATGGGTGCTTTTTGTTTTTAACTACCTTAAGAAGACCCATCTTCTCCTGGTGTCAGACGGAAGCTCACACCCAGGCCAGTTTCCATGGGATCATCTCCAAGTACTTCTTGATTTATTGGTGCTGTTTCTATTTTAGTCTGGGTTTGGTTTTGTTTTCATTTTTACTAACCCATCACAGAGACATGGTAAGGGTGGCAGGGAATTTATTTGGTTCCACTTGAACTGCAAAGGAGTGTTGAGAAAACTCCTTAGGTACTCCGAGACAATATCTGGATGAAGTAACCCACTAGTTGTCACCCCAATGCTGTGCTAAACACTGCCCCCCACCCCCAGCTCAGGTCTGGTCACCACCAGACTCCCCAAGCTGTTTCCAAAACCCACAAATTCCAGGGAACTTTGGAGGTAAAGGGGAAAGCCTGTCAATATTCCCTCAGCTCAACAGCTTCTGTTAACTCACCCAGATACATTCATATTTTGAAGCCAGAAAGCAATGAGGACGCCAGCATAGCTAGGTCAGGAATCTTCCTTGTGGTTCTACAGAGGCCCACCTGGGCAGAGCAAGTGTAAGCAAGTCCCCATAGGTGTGCCCTGTCCCTCACGCCTCTGATGACCCCTGCCGTCTGTCACCTGAAGGAGCCCCACACTGTTCATGTTAACCCCCTCACGCATGCGCTTTCTGAGCAAAGGCTGGCATTGTCACTTTGAACTCCACCTTGACACTTTGGTTCTGCTTTGTACAAAGCCATCAAGGCTCTGGGATCACAGTGGTGATGTCTCTGTGTTAAACCCACACCGCCACTTAAGTACTGTACCCTTGTGGTCACACAGATGTGTCAGTTGCCTCTCACAATCCTATGGTGCTATTCATACTGGTGCAAGACAAGCCCCTCGCAGTTGCCTGTGGCTTGATAGACCAGAACATCAAAAAAAGAGCCTTGGTGGCAACCTTGCCTGTGCTCTTTTTTTCATTTTAAAGTCCAATGTATATATTTCCCACTAGTTAACTTACACTCAGTACTGTATCTGTGGGTTCTGTTTTGTTTTGTTTTACTTTTGGGTGCTGGTTATGAAAGAATCCAAAAGAGTAGATGACAAGCATTGGATGTCATTATACATGAAAATTTCATTGGAAACAAGTTGAACATGTGTAATAAAATGTTTTTCCATAACAGTTTTAAGCTCTCTGGCTGGGAAGTCAAAGACAAAAGCCAGTCCTCAGGGGCTGATGGGAGACAGTGTCCTTCCCTGCTAAGGCAGTAGCCTGGTGCTCCTGAGATATGGCCCTGGGGAACTGTGGCCACAGTCTAGAGTCACAAACAATTGCAATGCTGGTGGAGGCCTACTCTCTCCAAGGGAACACTAAGAAATTCTTCAGTCCCTGGCCTCCTCCCTGCCTGGGGATGCCAAGGTCTGGCAGTCCCAAATGAGGAATAGTTACCTCACTAGTCTGCTTGAATGAATGACAATCCTGTAGGCCTCCCACAAATCCTGGCCGTGGCATACACACTCTCTTCCCCTAAAAACTTACCTCCTGCCCACACTCTGCTGCCAGCCCCGCCAGCAGGCATGAGGGAAAGGACACACAGCACATGCACATTGTCTTCACAGCCAGGAAGGCCCACATGGAGCTCATCTGGGCCTGCTTGGAGCAAGCATGTCACAGCTAGAGTGAGAGAGGGATATTCCATCTCAATGGGGAGAAAGATCCCCCACCCCATTAAGGTTGAAAAAGCATCCAAAATTTGCACCAAATAAAGACAATTTGTTTACCAAAAACTTTCAAAGTCCCCCGTTGTCACATCTACCAATCTAATTTTCATTGCTATCATAAATGCCTGAGGCAGGTAACTGTAAAAAGAAAGGTTTATTTTGGCCCATGGATCAAAGGAGCCAAGGTGAAGAGACTACATCTGATAATGGCTTTCCTGCTGGCAAAGTCCCGCAGCAGCACAGAGCATCACCTGGGGAGACAAAAAGCAAGCTTGTCTGTTTCCTCTGGCCTTGTCGCCTTTTCTTTTGAAGTTGCCAGGATACAGTGATGGTGGCTCTGCCCCATGACCTTATCTAATCCGTATCACCTCCCAGCAGCCCTAGTGCCAGAACACCACAGTCAGATTAAGTTCCTGCACCCTCAAAGCCGATATCGTCTTTGACTTGTAGATTAACTTCTGCATAAAATCAGGGATGCCTTCCCCAGGACCAGTGTTCAGCTCTCCCACTCTGTTCTGAAAGAGCCAACACCACATAGAGCCTCTGAGGAATCCTACTGGCATCCCGGACATGAAGATAAACAGACCAGATGG
Source organism: Lophiomys imhausi (assembly GCA_907164525.1). Taxonomy (NCBI): domain Eukaryota; kingdom Metazoa; phylum Chordata; class Mammalia; order Rodentia; family Muridae; genus Lophiomys; species Lophiomys imhausi. The sequence goes on from CAJQZJ010032551.1 coordinate 5,634,266, forward strand.
GCAAGGAGCAGCAGGTATATGGGGAGGCTACGATGAGAAACATGCACACCCCTCCTGAAGCAGAAAGGAAACCAGACTGAGCCAGACACCAGTCACAGCAGTAGAGCAGAGGCCTAGGACACTTTGGGGGTAGAGTACCACATCATGCTGCATCCTGTTTCAGTTGCTAAGGATGAATGATAAAGCTAAGTGTGGTGCCACAGGCTTCTGTAGCCCTAGCTCCTCTGGAGGCTGAGGCCAGAGGGATGGAGCACAAGTTCACACCCCTCCTGAGTGTGAACTGGTTCGCTCAGATAGAGGTGGAAACTTGTACAGTCGGTGGGCATTCTCCTCGTATGAGTCATGTTGATGGGGCTGTAACAAAGACCCTACACCTAGCAGATCTAGTCACTGGAGACTAATTCTTGGTCAAAACTGTGGGAGTCCAGGGCCAGTGAGATGGTGAACAGGACAAAGGCACTTACTGCTAAGACTGGTAACCTGACATCCACCTAGTAGAAACAGAGAACTGACCCCCACAAACTCTCCTCTGATGTCCACATGTGCATGCCGTGTGACCTGTCTTGCACACATACTTCTCCACACACACACACACACACACACTCACACAAATATAATTTTACAAGTTGTGAAAGTCCACTACCAGCAGACAGGATTCTAAAATCTTACGGCCAAAGCATCCATTGCGTGAAAATGTGTGGGAGACACCATGTCCTGCCTCATTCTTTACATCTCTAAGCGGCACACTAAAATAGGCCATTCTTGGGGCTGGCTTGGTTAGCTCTGTAGGACAGCGCATGCTTAGCACGTACAAGGTACAATGTCTTATCCTCGGCTCCTAAAATAATAGAATAAACTGACACCGTTGCTAGGTTAAATAATCAGAATTCACTCTTGTGCCTAGGGAGAGAAAGGCAGTTTTGGGGGCTTTCCCCGGGCCTGCCGTACCATCATGGCTCTTTATGGCCCGGGTGCATCCATTATAACTTCATATTCACAGTCAGGACAGATGATCATTGGGTGGCTTCATGGACCCACCTGAACCACTCGAACCAAAATGCTCCTGAACCAGGCCCCGCTTATTATTTATTTCACTTTTAAAGGAGAAGCTGCAGTAATACACTGGGTCCTACCTGCAACTTGGATCTGGTGTGCAACAACAATCCAGATGTCTGGTACGTTTCATTACACAATGTGAGTGGCTGAAGATTCCTTTCAGGAGGAAAAAAATGGAACTGACAGCTTCCTTAGCCTTCTTCCCGAGTGTAACCGAACTTTTTAATTATTATTTAACACTTATTTATTTATTACTATATTCACTTATAACAAACATCAACAATTTCTTAACTATTAATCCTATAAATTCCTACAACCCCTTTAACCTATCCACTAAACCTATTGATAATTATTTTTCTAACCTTTTAGAAGGATACAGTCTCTGGGCAGGTCCTCAGTTGTCAGGAACACAATCTTTGTTGTAGATTCTTTAACGCACTTAGCAGTCCTTTTTCTGGATCTCTCAGATGCAGGTTCATCAGGGTAAGTTGGTTATTGCAGTCTCACCTTAAATAAGGCTTGATGCTTTCTTCTCTCTGGGAGACCCCAGCCCCTTCACATCAGCAACTCTAACGCTCTACTTCAGAATCCTTAAAGCCAGCTACAGTTCCGTTCAGGCCACTGTTTGGACAAGTCAAACCCCTCTAGGCAAAAGCTGAGCCACAGGGTTTAGTCCTTGACCTTTTGGTGTCTTGCTCAGGCTTTCTTTGCTCACCAGCTTCTTTCTGCCTCAGGGAAATCTGGCCATCAAATGATGGCCAGCACTTTTTTCAGCAGGACTCTAGTAGCTCTCTAGCATCAGGGGCCTTTTCTCCCTTTGGGCTCCATACACTGTCCTTAAATAGGAGGAACTCTGTTTCAGTTTAATTTGGGCTCTGCCCACTTAGCAGCTGAAAACAATGTCAGGCCAGATACTTTGAGTAAGTCCATTAAGTATTTCCTGTTTTTCTGACAACCTTGTTTTTCAGTCCATTGAGTATTTCCTGTTTTTCCTGACTTCAACCTTGTTTTTCAGTCTATTAAGTCTCCTGTTTGTTTCCTGTTTTTAGTCCACATGCTGATAATGATCTTCATGCCCCGAATTAAGAGACAGTATCAGAAACCCCTATATATTTTCTAAATCTAGTTTAATTTATCTAACTCCCTACGAGACCCAGCTTTGCCTTCAGCCCATGGACGCTGAGCATGAAAGTTGGCTGAGGAGGGAAAACGGAGTGTGTCATGACTTTTAAGGGAACAGTTGCTCCTGATCATGTGTCCCTGTCATTTAATGTACAAGTTGAGTCACACCGTCATCAGATCCCCCCCCCATCTTGCCCTAATAGCCAGTTCTAACGACTGTTTTTCTGTTGGTAATGACCTTCTCATGCTGCTGCTCTGGCATTTCCACTCATTTCAACAATTACACCTCCCAGTTTCTAACTATTAAGAACTACCACACAAGAGCGAGAGAGAGTGGCTCATCAGTTAACAAGAGCATTGATTTCCGTTGTAGAGGACCCTGGTTAGAATCTGGGCACTCGCATGACAGCACACAACCATCTGTAACCCCAGTTCCAAGGAATCTGATCTCTCTTCCAGCCTTATGGGGCTGTATGAAAGTCACACATGCAGTCAAAACACCCATGCACATAGAGTAGTAATAACGTCCAGTCTTTGTTGTGGTGAACTCCTACTAATCTCATCTCTGTCGCTTCCCTGGTCATTATGCTAAAATTGTGGCCTGGCTGGGTACGGCGCACACACCTTTAATCCTATCACTTGTGAGGTAGAGGCAGGTAGCTCTCCGAGTTCAAGGCCAGCCTGGTCCACATAGCAAGTTTGAAGACTGCCATGGTTTACATGGAAGGACTCCACCTCCAAAACAAAAACCTTGGCCCCAGCCCTCCAGTCATAAGCAATTTGATTCGTCATATGGCCTAGGAGGCTATCTAATGGCACACTTCACTCTCAGTTGGTCACTAATCAGTCTCAGTGCTTCTCTTGTCTCTTCATTGTACCCCTAATACTAAGCAATAGCCACTGTATCACCACCTCATCATCTCTACTTCTATGCATCTTTCAAAAGAAGGTGTGGCCACAGACCCTATAGAAGCTTTTGTCCTCCAGGGGAGCCCTTGTATTCAGATGATTGTCACTCCAGAATCTGGCTTTGCCACCTGCTTAGCAGGATTACTCATGGTACCAAGACCTTAGTTTAGTTAGGGTGGTGGTTCTCAATCTGTGGGCCATGACCCCTTTGGGTCTAATGATCCTTTCATATGGGTCACATATCAGATATCCTGCATATCAGATATTTACATTACGATTCATAACAGTAGCAAAAGTTATGAAGCAGCAACAGAAGTAATTTTATAGTTGAAGGGTCACCACAGCATGAAGTGTATTAAAGGGTCGCAGCATTCTAGTTTAGGGTCTCTAGAACCAGTCTCTGAGATGGAGAACTGTGGGTCGGAAGCTGACTGGAGGTCCCCACCAGAACACCATGAGAGAGTGAGAGAACAGGATTGGCATACAATGGCCCTGACTGGACTGCCAACATGCTCCAGATGTTTCTATCTAGTCTGTTTCTCTGTGTGTCTGCGATCACCAGATGCGGAGTCACAGGCCCCTTGCTATGGTCCTGCTGTAGCCTCTGCCTTAATCACCTTAGAATGGATAATGTACAAAGAGCAGAAGTTTCCTCGCCACGGTCCTAGGGGATAAGAAGGAAGACCAAGAGAAGGTTCAAGTTCGAGGTATCAGCTGATGGTCCTCTGCTTCACAGATACTGGCTTCTTGCTTCTCATGATAGGGGGATAAATTGCTCTCTCTTAGGCCTCTTAGTTGAAGATCCATGAACCCTCTTCCCGAAGGCCTCCCCTTCCTGGCTGAATCTCCTCCTAGAGGCCCCGCCCCCTAATCGCACTAAGGATTAACTTTCCATACATGAAATTTGAGGGAATGCAAACATGAGCACCGTAGCATTGTATGACCCTCTGCACCTTTGTCTCTGGTCCCTTCGAGACATTCTCCATATCACAGCCAGGTTATGTTTGAGGAAAATAAAATTAAAAGAAAACCATAAAGCAAAGTACAGGACATTCCCCTGCCTAATCTCCTCCACTAGCTTGCCCCAAGTGGTCCTTCTCCTGCTGCCCTGCTCTCCCTCCCTGTGCTTCCAACACACACAGGCCCCACTGGGCCCTGCACCCCCTCACTCTCTCCCCTGCCTTTGAGTCCTTGCAGGTGTTGTGCCCAGTTTGCAATGCTCCTACTCACCCCTACAGTTTTCCCAAGGTCTTATATATCTGCATCTGACATGTTGCAACTCACGTGTGACCCTTCAGGTAGACATTCCCTAAGCAACCCCTCTAATGTGGCTTCCCAAGGCTGGCTGCCACCCTTCTTCAGCACCTGTTGTAAGTTGTAGGAAACACAAACGCTGCTTATCTCCCCATTAGAAAAGTAGGTGGTGCTGAGCGTGATGGTGCACGCCTTTAATCCCAGCACTCGGGAAGCAGAGGCAGGTGGATCTCTGTGAGTTCAAAGCCAGCCTGGTCTACAGAGTAAGTCCAGGACAGCTAGGGCTACACAGAGAAACTCTGTCTCAAAACAAACAAACAAACAAACAAAGGAAGAGAAAAGTAGGTGGCACCAGGGCAGAAACCAAGTCCCTCTTCTATGACACTGCGTCCCCAGCATGTAGAACATGTTTATACTAAATAAATATACACTTGCCCTCCACTAATTCCTATATGTGTTGTTTACATTATTTAAAGATAAAGAATGTACTAGCAGATGTTTGTACCGGAGTAATAAAATTGTACTTTAAATTCAGTGGGTTGTTTTTTTTGTTTTGGGGAGTTTGATTTTGTTTGGTTATTTGTTTTGTGTTTTGTTTTGCTTTTTAGCTTACACTTCAAGTGCTACAAGTATTTGGACAACCAGCTTTAAGTCGATGAAAAAAAGATGTTTGCCATTTTTCAAACCCTACCCCCCACCACCACCTATTAGCCTCCCCTTGACAAAGCAGACAGGTGTTTCCAGATGGTTTCTGTCACCATCTTTCTTTATCATCTTACCTATGGGTCAGGAAGGCAAGAGTGACACCCAGGGAGTCAAAGAACCCCTGTGACTCAGTAGGGGACTCAGCAAAACTCACTGATATGCTGCCATCAGTTGCTACGCCAAGCACATGGCTCACAGTGCTGTCAGGACAAGCCGCGTAACCAGCCAGGACCCTGCATGACCAAGAGCCCACTGTGGGATTCCCCAGAACAAGACCATGCTCATAGCCTTGGGTGCCACCAATTCATCTCCTCCTGCTCTCAAAGCTCTTCCCAGAGCCTCTGCAACTCCTACACTTCAAGGGAGGCATCCAAAGCATGACCAGTTGGATTTCCTTTGAAACAGACTACCAACAGGACTCAGGGATCCATCCCATTCCAGAGAAAAGAGCAGACCCCATAACCCATGAGAGACTCCTTTCTGGTAGAGCAACTAGGTAAGTGTCAGTTCAGCAGACCAGCCTCTGCTGCGTACAGACAACCCAGCACTTCACGCAGACCTGCAGCCCACCCTACACAGGGATCAGGGAAGAAAGGGTACCCTGACTCAGCTTCCTACAAGTTCCTCCACACTACCCTTACCCCATTCTCTCTCAAGTGCTTGCTGCTCCCTTTCTGTCTCTGTGCCTTGACCCCTTCTCCCTATTATCTCACCCTTCTTTCCCTCCCTCTCCATTTCAGAGGATCACACACCCCTGACTCAGCTCCATTGCAGATGCAAACCCTTCTACTGGTCTCCAGGGAGTGGGGCTACTGTAGGGGCTGTGTTCATCCATGCCTTTACAATGCCTGGAACCCTTTTTTTTTTTTTTTTTTTTTTTTTTCGAGAAAGGGTTTCTCTGTATAACAGCTCTGGCTGTCCT
>CAJQZJ010032551.1:5640333-5660738 GCA_907164525.1 Lophiomys imhausi
ACCCTTTTTTTTTTTTTTTTTTTGGTTTTTCGAGAAAGGGTTTCTCTGTATAACAGCTCTGGCTGTCCTGGACTCGCTTTATAGACCAGGCTGGCCTCGAACTCACAGAGATCCGCCTACCTCTGCCTCCCAAGTGCTGGGATTAAAGGCGTGTGCCACCACCACCCAGCCTGGAACCCTTTTTAAAAAGGCACCCTGCAGCTGCTCACCCAGGACCCTAGCAAACCCATTGTTCCTTAGAAGTTTCAGAAGTCTCTGAGTAATCACTTCCAGCTTATTGCTGTGTGTGCCAATCGTTCAACTAAGTATGTGTCTTCCTACAATTAATTGGCTTTCTTGCCACTGAGGTTAGTTTTAACATGCTAGCTGATAGTTATAAAAACAGCAATTCTGGAAGTCCTGTCCAGAGATCATTATATATTAACAAATCATTAAAATAGTATATTGCAAAGTCAACATACAATTATAACTGTTGACCTATCAGATACTGACAGATTTTGAAACTCGGTGGAAACCAAATGCCATTTTATTAAATGTTACTCAGAAAAGGGAAGAACGTGTGGGCGTGGCAATGTTACAATGGGGTTGGTTTAATGTGTTAATGGTCTTTGCTAATATTTTCTTTTGCAAAGCAAACAGATCATATACCCACATGTAGTACATCATAAATTTACAACTGTGTTCAGTATATGTAAGCCACACACATATGTATATACAATGCTGAAACCGAACTTTTAAATTATTTTTTAACACTTATTTATTACTAAATTCACTTATAACAAACACCAACAATTTCTTAACTATTAATCCTATAAATTCCTACAACCCCTTTAACCTATCCACTAAACCTATTGATAATCATAACAACTACTTTCATACCCTTTTAGAATGATACAGTCTCTGGGGCAGGTCCTCAGTCGTCAGGAAACCAGTCTCGGGGGTAGACTCTTTAACGCACTTAGCAGTCCTTTTTCTGGAATAGCTCAGACGCAGGTTCGTCAGGGTAAATTGGCTATCGAAGTCTCACTTTAAATAAGGCTTGAGGCTTTCTTCTCTCTGGGAGACCTCAGCGTCTGTAGGCCACCTTATTTCCTTCGTATCAGCAACTCTGCCGTTCTGCCTCAGTCTTTAAAGCTGGCCACAGTTCCGTTCAGGCCACTGTTCGGACAGGTCAAACCCCTCTAGGCAAAAGCTGAGCCACAGGGTTTAGTCCTTGGCCTTTTGCTGTCTTGCCGAGGCTTTCTCTGCTCACCAGCTTCCTTCTGCCTCAGGGAGATCTGGCCATTGGTCTACCAGAACTTTCTCCAGCAGGACTCTCGGAGCTCTCTCATATCGGGGGCCCTTAGCACGCACGCGCCCCTCTGGCGTCATCCACTTGTCCTTAAATAGGATCACTCCTTGTTCCACCTGCTTCAGCTTAATTTGGGCTCTGCCCACTTAGCAGTTGAAAGCAATGCCAGGTCATAAAGTCTTTCCTTCTTTCACCTGGCTTCAACCTTGTTTTTCAGTCCAAAGAGACTCCCCTCATTTCACCTGACTTCTTCCATAAGCTGATAAGCTAATTGCTCACAGCAGTTGATCTTCATGCCCCGAATTAAGAGACTGTATCAGAAACTTAGGTATTCACTAAATCTAACTTATATTAACCTATCAGCCCCTTCACAATGCAAAGTACCACGTGGTTGACATGGAATAATCTTGACAATTTTAACAGGGTCTCTACATCAGCTGAAGTGATGATCACATGCTCAATTAAGGGGAGTCTCCCAAGAGAGCAGTGACACCCATCTGAAGACACAACTTATGATATATAAAATTGATTGCCATCATGACTCATATTTTAACTATCCATTTTACAATGCAAACCAATAAACTTTTATTGAGCAGTGTAAGAGATGCAGGGTGGAGGGACAAAAGATGAATAAAGCCCAGACCCCATCCTGGGACAGTCATCACAATATGTTTATTGTGCCCTTTTCCTGGCAAGTAAGAGGCTCTGACCAAATGTGGAAAAATATTTAAGTCTGTTCAAAACTAATAGGGCTGTTGGCTCTGATCTCAGGATAAACAAACCTCTGCCCACGGAGAAATCAGATCTGCTGCCCTGCTGATCTAACTCGACAAAGTCCATTTCTCTAAGTTTGACCGCCTCCCTCACAAATGCCCTCAGGCGAACTCTGTACCTCTGACATTGAACCGGCCACATAGTGACAGTGTCCATGTTTCACAGACGTAGTGACAGCCAGGCATGCTGAAAAGCCTGCCTGGTTTTTCTCTGAAGATCTATCTAGAGGTCATGATAGACAGACAGAACCTGTCTGCACACAGCCAGGTGCACACGTGGACTTGACTTTCATGTGGCTATTTTGGGGTGTTCAAAGGGATAAAGGGTAACACACATTTTAAAAGAACAGGAAATCATGGAAAAGATCAAGGAGATAAGAAAAAGACCCAACCAACAAGGGAAGTCAGAATTGACAAGCAAAGTCAGTAAAATGCAAAAATCAAAACGGCAGAGGAAATCTAGGGCTAAAGGAATCAAACAGAGGATTCATGAATTGAAAGACAACACTGAAGAATTTTACCCAGAAGACAGTACAAAGTGACAGATGAATTTTAAAAAGTGAAAGTACAGATAAGAAAGAAAAAGGATATTTGAAAGTTGTGAACTTCTAATAGTCACTCCAGGGACCAGAATAAAAGAAATGGCAGAGGAGATGCGCTTGAAGTCCTAACACTGAGGATGTCCCAGGGCCAAAGACAAGAGTCCTTAAGTCAAAAGGCACTCCAGACACAGCAGCTCCTGGGGAGAGGGGACACTTCCAATCTCCCCAGGGGAAGTCTGAAGCTGAGTGACACACTAAATCCTACTCAAACTATCTCCCATTCTTGCATATGCTAATCTATGATTAAGCTTAATTTTAAATTAGATGCAGCAAGAGAATAACAAAAATAAAATGTAATACTCTATCACCTTAGCCTATAATTTTTTTCCACAGTAGAAAATACATTTACTCAAGGAAAGTCCTTTTTGGTTCCTCTTTGGCATATCTGAATAGCTACCAATACTATGGCTTTGTTTGGGGGCTGGTAAATGAAATAAAGGTGACCGCAACACAAGCACATTAACAAACCACATTCAATCTAACAACCCAGATGGCCATTGAGTGATTAACTGGCAGATAGCATACACAGTGTGGATACACTAGATAAAAAGATGCTTCATTCCCTAAGCAAAGCAGAGTGGTATGGTGTGGAGGCCTTACTGTGCTACTTAGAACAGATCACAGTTTAGAACTTATGGGATTGTTTGTTTCAAGAATTTGCCATTTAATACCTTTTGGACTGCAGATCTACTTAAAGCACATAGATAACAGAGCATACTGCTATAGTAAAAATAATAAATAAAAGTAAATCCATATGCTACACATCATAGTGAAACTTCAGAGATTAAGAACAAAGAGAACATTTTTAGTGTTGCTGGGGAAAGGCGGTTTCCACTCCCAAGAAATCACAGCGATGCACATGGAGATGGAGACACATCTTTAAAATGCCAAGAGACCATCCCTGCTTCTGACCACCTCACCTACAGTCATCCCACAAGCCTACTTTGGTGCGGTAACTTCAGAGCCCTCACAGGTGACAGGCTTCTTTTAGTGAATGTGCTCTTGACCATTTTACACACATGGACGATGTGTTCTGATTATTATCAACCCCCTCCCACACTGCCCATCTGCCCTCCTCCCTACAAGTTCCTGTCCCATATCAATCTTGTTTTGTTTTGTGATCCACTGAATTGGAGCTGCTTACATGGCCCCTGGTTCGGAGCTATCCGCTCGAAGCTGGTGGGCTCGCTGGTTAATACGTAAGAGAAGACAATGGCTGCCCCTCCCCCGGAAATTTATCGGTAGCCAATGGTTCAGCAAGGAGGGGTAGAGTCCTTCTTGATCCATGCTTGTCTGTTGGTCATCTAGTGTATTCCCAGTCCAACCAACTGCAGCTGCCGTGAGATCACGATTGTACTATGTCTCGCACACGAGATGCGTTTCACAGCCTTCTCCCTCTCTTCCACAATGTTCCCTGACATAGGTTCATTTCTTTAGGCTGTACGCATTCAGTTGGTGGTGGTCAGCCTATCTCCTCCTGGTATGGTTTAAATGTGTGTTGGCGTGTCCCCCAAAGGATCATGAATTGGAACCTTGATCTTCAATGTGATGTTGTTTGGAAGGGGTAGACCCATAAGAGGAGGAGCTGAGAGGAACTTAGGACATAGGAGCATTAGTCTCAGAAGGAACTGGTGTGGTGCTCATAGGGCCCCAGTTAGTTCCCTCAGGGGTGACATTAGAACAAACTCCCCCCCCCCCTTTGTTTTCTGCTTTCCTGTCTCATCCTATGATTTCTTTCCCTCATATGTATTCCAGCCATGATACCACCAACCATGTAGCACAGCCTAGGAGACCCTAAGTAGATAGATCTAAGACAATACTGGTATCATGATCTTGAACCCTCAAAACCGGGAGCTTTAGAACTGTCTTCCTTAAGTACCCAGTCTTGGATACTTCATTATAGCAATAGAAAGTGACCAGTCCAGTCCCTGAGCCAATGGGCTCTTTCTGATCTCCCTTAGCTTCCTCGGGGAGCATAAACCCACTTGTGGTGGACTGGGTGGTTATGTGAGAGAACCATGCCTCCAGGGACAGGCGGCTAGCAACTTCCATCTGTGACAATATGAGCTCTTTTAGGAAGCAGAGAGCCCTGGTCTCCCTGCTTCCAGGTAGGTACCTGATCACCCCTGCTATCATAATGACCTGAGGCACTGCAGACCTTCCATGGCTCTTTACTCTGGCCCTTCAGCAACATTGCAGCTGGCCACCAGTGCTACTACTGAAAGCACTTCTGGTTCTTACAGATTCCAATGGCTTCAGGGTCCAAAAATCTCAGCTCTTTGGGATGTGATAGGATCAAAGATGGTTAAAACCTGCAGGTCTTGGCCATAATGCAGATTTGGATTATTGTTTATCTCCCTCTCTTTTGGCTTGTGTAATAGTCCCTCTATGCTGGGCTCATTCCCTGCCATGCCACATCATTGTGTCTAGCAAAAGCCTTCAAGTAACTTTGGATGCAATACTTTTCAGCCACCATAAGCCAAAGAATCACATAATGACCTGTTTTTACACCCATATAAGTAGATCTTTCAGAAGAGTATAATCATTCCAAGCAGAGAAATGTTGCCCCCCCTGTGCCCTCGAACACCATCGTGAGTCTTTTGCAGCATTGTCAATCTTCTGTGCCACCATCCCAAGCACACCCCTGCCCAAAGGGCCTCCAGATGGCTGCTCCCTTGCTCTAGGGTTTTCTGGAGGAGACTGAGTATGATGGGCTCAAGGAGCTGCTGGCTAGGGACATGAGGACAGTGCCTATCCACAAGGCCCACCAGAAACAAAAATCCCGAGCCCAGTACAGTCACACACCTAGGTGAGATCTGTCAAGTGTTCCTCACTATTCTGTTGTCTGGGGCCTTGCTGCCCCTCCCAGAGCCAACCAATGCTATCTAGAGAACACTTCAATTTTCAAATGCAAACCAGCCTATCTACGGTCTCTATCCCCAGATCTTCTTTTACTTACTGGGCCATTTTCCATCTGCCCTCGTCACCCCAACAGCAAGTACAAGCCAGCCAGGAGAGTCCCTATACCCACTCAATCTGCTCACCCTGATGTCCTCTATCATCTATTCCTTCTCAAGGAAACCACAACTCAGGCTGTTGTCCACATTGCTCTCCTGCCTGCTCTGACTCTTGTTGGAGCCTGCTGTCTCCACGCATAGCACCCCAACAAAGTTCCTTGCTTGGGACCTGTAATACACCATCCTTTCTAAAGCAGTTGTCTCCTGTCCTGCCTCATCTTCTCTGCTACTGCCCTAGTCTAAAAACAAGAGGCAAAGAAGGAGATGGTCAAGACTCCCCAAAGGACTCAAGACAGCCCCACAGGCAGACATCCAAGCCAGTTTGCTGCTCCCACAAGAGGGGAACAGATGGATCATTAGGCTGTATCTGAGCAAGTGGTCGAGGGCCAGCTCACACCCTTCCACGCTCAGCAGCCCACCCTTCTATGGCCCATGCTTCCTCCTCAGTTAGAAAATGAGGCAGGTTTTTCCTGGCTCTCCTCTGAAAGAGAAAACACTAATAAATCAAACAGGAAAATATTTATTCCTCTTGTCTCGTTGTCATGTACACTTCCTGAGTGCTTCGGCACCTCTTTCTCTCCACCCTGGACCCAGATTTGTATAAGGGCCCCAGCACGTATTACTTATCAGGATTCCGATTGCCAGAGGCCTGAAAGAAGGTTGGCCTGCCAGATTTGAGGCCTGAGGCTGATGTGCGTGTGTGAAGCCACCTATAAATGAGATCCTATTCAGCTCTTAGTAATTAATCTCCCTGACTGATCCAGAAGCATCCATCACTGTATGGAGTAAGAGTAAGTACACCCTCAATCAGCAAGGAATGCTGAAGTGGGTGTGGAAGGGGTCAGGGTGGGGGTCTCTGTCCTTATGTCATCTCTCAGGGCCACAGAGCAAAGAGCTTGACATTCCCATGGAGCCCATGAGAGTCTTATGGAGGGGAACTTGAAGTAAGGATGGGCAAGCAGAGGAGAGAAAAAGCCATCTGGCATAAAGGATGGGGTTTGCAAGGGAGCAGTGGTAGGCAGAAGTCGTTTGCCCATGAGTGCGGCATTGTGGAATAACACAAGTAGAAACTGGTGAGGCAGAGACCACTATGCTTCCAGTTTGGACCCAAGGTCTCTCCACAAGACCTGGTGCAAAACAAACATAGCGTTCCTGGATGAATGAGTGAGTTCATGAGGCCCCTAACTGCAAATACTCAGGACCCTGAATGCCAGACCAACAGCATTCTGCCTCAGTGAAGGATAGCTGGGCTCCAGGCACAAAAGGACACCTATTTAGACTTCTTTGCTCCTGCAGAGACCACGCCAAGACACCCAGGGGTGGTTTAGGGTTAAGTTGGATGAGCCTGTTAAGCCTTGCTTTTCAAATAAATAGCTTGGTACTGTTTGTGCCCCAAGGACAAAATACAAAATATGCTTCATGGAGCCTGTCTCATTTATTCCTTGCAGCATACATATGCAAACCATTACCCAGCAAACTCCTCCACCAGGCTCGTTTAGAGAATAAAGAAGCTTGCCAAGGTCACACAGCACGTCAGGGGTGACGCTGAAGTAGCAATGACCCTCAGCCCACAGCCTGAACTGTGCCTCTCTCTGACTCTGAATCCTAAATTGGTCTTTCCTTTGAGGGCTTGGGAGATGCTGTCCCTCTCTGGGGACTGGAGCTTACTCACAGCTGTGTGGCTATTTCTGGTGATTGTCACCTCGGTGACCACGTGGGATGAGCCCCAGAAGGGAAAAGGAGATGGCTCCAGCATGCCTAAGAGAAGGCAAGAGGACACAGATGTCAGATCTGGATGTGGGCCTGGCCTTCCTCACGCGGGACAGTTGGGTGGTAGCATTTCCCAGCTACGGGCATGAGGGTTTTTCCTCACCAAGTGAACCTTCTTTCCCTCCAGGCTTCAGCATCTTTCTTCAGGTCACAATTTTCTCCTCCTGATGCTGGACAGCAGGCCTCTCTGTCCCACTCAGAAATTTCAGTATTTATTGAGCTCTTAATATCCATGGATATCAGGGTTCAGTGAGCACCTCCAGAGAGAGGGGTTCCCGGTTCTTGTGTCCCAGAACAAAGAACTGTCAGAGCCGTGTGCTCACAGCAGAGGCAGGGACACTTTAAGATGCACTAAGGAGGAAGTTGGCCAGAGCAAAGCTTGTTCCGTAGCTCAAAGGGTCCTGCTGCGCAAAAGGTGTGTTGCTATGTTCTCAACTGCATAGCACGGACTTCCATGCACGTGCTCACTCACAAGTCATTGTACATGCAAAGTCAGGCATCATGGGTCTTCTTAGCATGTTAAATCTCTACCTACGGGAGTGTGTTTTAGTATTAGAAAGAGCCACGGGTCACCCTCAGACACTATGGTGTGCCTCAGTACTGCTCTGAGTTGACTCTGGCTGAGAGGACTCAGGCTTCTTTGCCAACGTGGGCTTCTCTTGTTAACTTCAGCCTGTGTTCAGTCTCCCCCAGAACCTCACTCCCTACCTACCACTCTCCTGCCTCATGAGATGCCAGGCACTGTCCAAGTTACCATCTGTGTGGTAACTTCTGCAAGAACAGAATAGCAATGCTATACTGAGCACTTTCTACACATTGGTAAATACACATGAGGTTACAGTCTGACACTTTTGTACATTCTGTGCAATGTAGCTCAGGAAGTCCATTAATCATAGCCAGAGAGACTGAGCTCCTGTTTTGGGTCTATCTTCTATCAGCTATGTACCAAATGATACGAAAATGGAAGCCCAGGTTCACATCGAGATGACAATTGTCACATGGCTGGGATACTGCCTGCACAGACTGTCAAGTCCACATTCTCAGTGCAAAACTCCTCTTCCTCTTTATGGGTCCGAAAGAGCTAGGCTCTGGTGATTAGAGGATTAGAGTGGGCTTGGAAAGAGCAGAGACATACCAATATTAATGGGGCCAGGACCATTTCTCCTAGACCTAGGAAAGAAGGATGCATGGGGCCCTAACAGGTGATTAAATACATATGCCCGGAAGTTTGAGCAGCACCATGAGCTGATCCTGACCACACAACTAAGAATAGAAAAGGTTCTCCCGGATGGGCTGTTTCTTAGTCTTCTCTAGATGCCATAACAAAAACAAACAAACAAACAAAAATAGAATGGGTGGTTTGAGTGACAGTACCACTGTTCTGAAGGCTGGAGGTCCATGGCAAAATCTGGCTGGGTTTGGTTCCTAGCTCAGGTTCATTCTGACTTCCATGGGGCTGTTCTGTCCTGACATCCTCTTTCTTCTGGGGGAGGGAAGGGAGGACGCTCTGGGGTCACCTTTCCTAAGCACACTAATGCCATTGGATCAGGGCCTCACCCTTGTGACTTCATTGAATGTTTCTTACCTTCTTATAGGTTCCTACTTCCAAACACACATAGAAGGTTAGGGTTTCAACATATGACTCGGAGGGAGATGCAAGTCAATCATCCTTGGCAGGAAGACTAACTACTTTGATAACAGAGCAAATGGAGTGCCATCACGCCAGAAGAAGCCTCCATTTCTAGAGTGTATAAGGACCTAGAAGGATCAGGCCATACATGAGAGAGTGCCAGTATAGAATGACCTGCTGTCTGTTCAGTAGGACTGTGTGGTGGGGGAACATGATCAGGACCTGCTAGTTGAGACCAACCAGCATCCCAGCAGCTGAGCAAGCTACAGCATTGCATGGGAGGGAAGCATATTTCCCATATAACCATACAAGTTAAAATTCCCTGTAGATTAAGGGGATATAGGTTTGTATCACCAGATAACCTTTGAAAGTGCTCTAGAAGCAAAGTCAACTTTAAAAACTCAAAGAACATTTATACTTGATGGCCATAACAGTACAGTTATCCCATGGAATCCATGGGGCCTGGTTCCAAGAATCCCACAGATAGTAGAATGTTCAGATGTTCAAGCCCCATCTGTAGAAATAGCATAGTATTTGTATGGAATCTATGGATATCCTCCTTGGACTTTAAATATTTTCCAGATGACTTATAATACCTAACACAGTGTAAATAGCTGTTGTTCTGTATTGTTTAGGGAATGATGACAAGAAAACAACTTGCACATTTTCAGTACAGATGCAATTTTTTGTGGTTCCAAATATTTTCTGTCTATGGTTGACTGAGTCTGCAGATGAGGATCCCATGGGCATGGCAGTCATCTGACCTTGGGTACAAATTTTCCTTGTCCCTATTCATCTACTTTCTCCAAGTTGATGGAAGAGGATTTCCCAGAGGGGGAAGCCTCAAGAAGTCTACCATCGACTCTTCCTGTGGGCATGTTTCCTGCCCATGTCTGGAAGGTGGAGCGGATCAACTTTAAGTAAAATTCAGTGTTGGATTGTGACATGGAACTAGATATTTTTATTGCTGAATTGGGAGCATATTTTGCAACTTACATTGACTTGACAAAGTAGCTGGAGAACTATTTTCGCTATCTAGGAGAGACCAGAAAATTCCTGGGGCCAAAGTTTTCATCCAGGAGCAGGGAAGGAGCCAGATTCTCTGATTGTCTTTATGAGAACAGAGTAAAGGCAGCAAGAACACTCTGCACAGGCAACTTTGACCTTGGGGCTGGTGTGTCTTCCATGCTGCAGGTCCATAGGGTGCAGCTTCCTTGTAGAGTAGGGGTGATACAGCCTCCCATAAAGATTCTGAAAACTTCAACTGCATATGTTAGTGACTGTAAAACACTAGGCAGTACCTGGTGCACAACAAGCCCAAAGAGCTGACAGCCACTGCTGTTGTGGATTGTGATAGTAATGGTAACGGGAGCAATGGTGTTAGAGCACCCCTGTAGGTCAGAAGTCTTTGCACCTCCAAGCTTGCTATGTGTCCTGGCCTCCCCAGTTGACTCCCCCTGCTTCGGTCAGCTTCGAGTACCACAGCATTTTAAGGAAGTTCCAAACTGCTCAGAAATGTGGCCTCTCTCCTCAGCCTAAAGCAACTTTTGGATTTCGTGTGGAAATATTAGACCTCTACTTCTCATTTGGTCTCTATTTAGAGCTTTGAAAATATAAGATGTGCCATCTATGACTTCTCCCCAGACTCCCATGGAATACTAAGCACTGCTTTCCAGAAAGCTCAGCATCTGGACAGCTATCTAGCCCCTGGGATCGCCCATGGAGTTGGACTAGTACCAAAGACTGGCTACCACAGTACATCATCTACTCATGAATATCATTAAAGCAAGCTTGGTTCTGAGAAACCTTAAACCTTCAACCTTTGGCTCACTTCTGTCTTTTCTCAATGTTATAGAACATGATTAATGGTGACACCATGCCACCAAAAGTTACGTGTGGCTTGAAACTCTAATTCACAATTGATGAATCCTTTAAAAATGGCCCCGGGTAGTGGGGTGTTAATGGCTAGCCCTGGTGGTCTACTCCTACCAGAATCCCATTACCCAGCCTACCTTGTGTTTTACAGCCTCCCTGTTGGAGCCTGGTGTCTGCTCATGGGACAAGAGCTTTATTTTACAATTACTAACTATGTGCAATTGGCTAGAGATGAATAGACATTGTAGAAGTTGCTGCTTCAGCTGCCTGGAGATAAGACTGGAAGTGTAATGTCTTTAAAGTCTTGTACCTTCACATGGGTCATCTATCCATGAAGTTCTGGGGAGACGGCAACCTGTGACCAGGAACTGCACAGCCTATGCAGGATGAAGTGACATTTTTGTTTTGTTTTGTTTTGTGACAGGGTTTCTCTATGTAGCCCTGGGTGTCCTGAAACTCACTCTGAAGATCAGGCTGGCCCCAGACTCACCTGCCTCTGCCTCCTGCATGCTAGTAGGATCAAAGGTATATGCTACCATGCCCAGATGAAGTGATACTCTTTCAAGAGGGTCAAAGAGAATTTGAAACTTTGGAAAATGAAGTCACTGGGGAGCCATGGAAAGGAAGGCCCAGGAGGAGGGTAGAAAAGAACTTGACTCAACACAAATAAATAATCAGCCCTGGTAACCACTGAGGGGAATGTGAGGGACAACAAAATAGCAGTTTTACTTACTCACTTCTTTTCTCATTGGCTATATGTTTTTAAGATTATAATTATTTCATTTCCCCCTTCCCTGTCCTCCCCCCCAACCCCTCTCATATACCCCTTGCCATGGTCTCATCCAAAACCATGGCCTCTTTTTCTTTAACTATTATTGGTGGTAATGGGGGCGGTTTGTGCATGTGTGCACGTGTGTTCCTAAAAAAATGTAAATACAACCTTCTCATTCTATATAATTATATTTGTATATATATTTTCAGGACTAACCACTTAGTATTGGATACCAGCTAGTGTGCTCTTCCCTAGGGAAGAGTATTTCTCCTGCTCTCAGCATTCCTTCCTTGCCCACAGTTTTTGGTCTATGTCTGGGGCTTCATGTGCTTTCCCATATACACTATGTGTGCTGGCTAGAGTTATGTCAACTTCACACAAACTATAGTCCTCTGAGAGGCTAAAACCTTGATTGAAAAAAATGTCTCCAGAAGATCAGGATGTGGGCCAACCTGTAGAACATTTTCTTAGTGATTGATGGGGAGGGCCCAGCCCATTGTGGGTGAGGTCACCCCTGGGCTGGTGGTCCTGGGTTCTATAAGAAGGCAGGCTGAATCTAGGCAGTGGTGGCACATGCCTTTAATCCCAGAACTCAGGAGGCAGAGGCAGGTGGATCTCTGAGTTCGAGACCAGCCTGTTCTACAGAGTGAGTTCCAGGACAGCAAGGGCTACCCAGAGAAACCCTATCTTGAAAAACAAAAAAGAAAGAAAAAAAGAAGACTTTCTCAGGCTGAGAAAGTCATGGAGTGAAAGCCAGTGAGCAGCACCCCACAATGGCCTCTGCATCAGCTCGTGCCTTTGAGTTTATGTCCTGTCTTCCTTTGATAATAATGCAGGAGTGTGGAAGTGGAAGTGAAGTAAACCTTTTCCTTCCCAACTTGCTTTTTGGTCATGGTGTTTTATTCCAGCAATAATAGCCACAACTAAGACACTACAGAAAACTATTCAGCTATAAAGGAAAAGTGAAATCATGAACTTTACAGGTAAATGGATAGAGCTAGAAAAGATCATATGGAGTAAGGTAACCCAGACCCAGAAAAGCAAATGTCACATGTTCTCTCACCGAGGCTCCTAGCTCCTAATATTCAGATGTGATCACATAGCCTGGAGTAGCTGAAGCAATTAGGAAAGCATAAAGACCCGTTTCTGGTCTTGTTAAATAGGTTTAGGAGGTTAGACCCAGGGATTTCTCTCTTTTTCTTTTCTGCATCCCTCTTTCTCTCCTATGTAGGAGGGAAAAAAACTTGAGAAAAAATGGGATATAGACATAATATAGGAATGATAAAGAAAAAGGGACAGATTTTTTTAATATGCTCTTATATCTGTACATATTGATACAAAATTAAGATTATATTTGGCTAAATTGGTATTGATCTTTGTATACTGATACAAAATTAAGATTATATTGGGCCACATCAGTATTGATCTTTGTATATTGATACAAAATTAAGGTTAACTCTTTTTAAGGTATTGTACCTAGGTAACACTTAAAAATGAAATGTGAAGTTTTGGCCTTTTGTTAGCAACTGTCATAAATTGTTTAGGATAATTAAGAAATGCAAACTAATATTCATTCAAGCATGTCATTTTGTTAGATACTATCTATCTAACAAATAGACAGTCTATCACAGCTATTTTCTAAGCTAATCAGAAATCAAGTTGCTAGGAGACAAGCAACATTTGCTTATCCAAATATAAGAGAAAGATAGGTGGTCTTCAAAAACCTCAAGAGATCTGTAGAATATGGCATTCAGAGATGTTTTCTTAACTTAAGATTTTTTTGATATTGAGACATGGCAACTCATGACAACACCCCCTATTCTACTCCAAGAAGACAATGAGCATCAAAGAATCTCCAATTGGAGATGCTTGCACGAGTGGCAAGCCTGTCACTTGACAGGAAAAAATCCCTTGCTTCAACTATAGACAGCATGTTGTCCAAAAAGGACAAAACTTGGAATCAGGTAAGTTGACAGACCAGCTCTGCCAAGACAGGGTAGACAAGTCCTTCATAATTCCTGCTTTACAATTAATTTCTGTCAGAGAAATAGGGCCAAAAGGCTGAAGATTGTTGCTCTAATGTATTGAGAGAAATTGGGAACTGTCCAGGCAGCCAGTTGTCTGTCATTTCTTAGTTTTGAAAGCTGCTGGCCCTGCACTTCCTGTATAATCAGATATATTTATCCTTCCCAGGTCTCTGATGTGGTTGAAGATTAGATTGCTAGAGTCTCATAGTTAAATTTTCAGTTGTTTAGGAATTAAGAGGGTGTAAGAAGATGTTTTTAAGATGGTGATGCAAATTAGGATGGAAGTTGAGTTGGATAAAGAACTTTAAACTCATGGAAATGGATGCATAGTAGAATGTTAAAGTCAGTTGCCATATACATATGGACTGGACATTGGGAATGTATGCTAAGGCTTATAATTTTCATAATTGTGGCCTGATTTAAAAAAAAAGGACCATTGCTGTGGTATAGGAGTAAGGGACCAATAGAGAGGGAAATGGCAGGGTATAAGTGATAATATCAGGAAAATGGGAGGGGGTTTCTAATTAGGGAAGGAAAGGGAGATAGATACAGAAGAAGGGGGGTAAACAACAGTAAGGATGCCTGAAAGTCCTAAGGGATACTATTAACTATCTACCTTAAAAATTGTAATATACATAAGTTTACATATAAATATATGGTTTAAATAAAATTTTCTCATATAAACTGACAATGATTCCTCCAAGAGTCAAATATCATTGAACAAAAACCACAACACCAAACATGAAAAGCCCTCTTTTGAGTAATTACTCCAGGTTGTCCAAGAAATTCCCAAAATATTACAATCAATTGCTGTTGACCTTTGTTGCTCCCCAGAGGTAGAAAGTAAGTCCCTATTGTTGAAGTGTAAAGCCCAATCCCCAGAGGGGCTATGGCCCATCTTGCTGCAGACCCTCAATGAGAAACAGACATCAAATCGATGCAAAAAGCAAGAGGAATTTATTGTTCCGTGGTCAATGCGCATGGGGTGGCCTATACCTGAGGGAGTACTGACCATGAACTTTGCAAAGCTTTGGGTTATATATGTTTGGGGGAAGATAGCTTAGTCATTGGTATGCATTCCTGCTGAAGGGGTCCTGCTTCGAGAGTCAGGAACTTTGGCCCTGACTGTTTTCTTATCTCTGGGGCTGGGTAGTCATTTGTTCAAGGAGACTTCAAGGAGACCCTGGGGCTGGGCGGTTGTGTTAGTCATTTCCTAGCAACAGCAGTGGGGAGGGGTAGTAGTAATACAATACAATGATAAGATTGCTGCCAGGTCTCAGGGTATTGGAATTTATAACCTTCTGCTCAGCTCAAGATAGAAGGGGCCTGAGTCCAAATTCTATCTTTTCATTTCCCCCATCTCCATGTTAGTGCTTCAATAATGAAGCAACGTGGTCCATTTAGCCCTTTGGGAAAGGGATTTTCCCTCCTTCCTTGAATCTGTTCTAACCATAAAGATTTGAACTAGTATCTCAGCCTGTTAGGTGGGACATGGACAGCATATTCTCTTCTGTAACTACTTCCTACTGACATGAGAGCATCGTCATCAGGGCCCAGGACAGCTGAGATACCAGTCAAACACCAGGCAGTGGAGTATCTATCAGAAGCATCTCAGGGGGCGTTTATTCTGGCCAGACCAGTCCAAAACAGCTTTTTAGGAGGTCCAGAGCTCAGCGGTTTGCAGTCCACAGGCGATCTCTGGATAGAGTCTATCAGCCAGGTGAGAATCTGCTGAGACAAACATGAACTAGAAACAGAAGTTAGAATTGTCTACCAATTGGGGAGATTAAGGATCCCCGTAACCAAGGAGGAAATCCCATTTTTAAGAATAGCCAGTTATACTCATCTGAAATCTTGTCTGATCCAAGGCTGGTGGATCCAGACTTTATGACTAGATCTCAGAAAGACAATATGACAAAGGCTCGAAAACAACCTTGAATTATTAGCATGATCAATTCCTGAGCCAAAGGAGATTTAAAATTTACCAGAGCTAGACCAACAATTTATTGGAACTTTAACAGTAACATAGCAAGGGAAAGGAGTCTGAAGCATCTCTGTTTGTATCTATCAACATTACAGTATTTTAGATCCCAAAATATATTTGAACATAAAGCCTGTAGGCAAGACAAACCTTTTTGTCCTTATACTAACAGACATTTAGTAGTCTTAACTAGCCAATAAATTAACATGAATTTTCCTAGGGTAAGGAGCTAATTATCTCCAAGTGCTAACTAAGTCTGGTCATAAGATAGACTGAGAAGGCATCTGAAGCCTTAGCTTCTACTGTTAAACTGTCAAATCCTTTATTAGTATAGTCTCTAGATTCATCAGAGATCTGAGAACAACAAGTATCATCTGAGTAAGCAAAACCAATTAGCTTTTGAATCTATGAAAACTGACAGCCATTACCTTAACAGCCATTCACTGTTCCTCTGGGTCTGTGGGGCATCCATCTTTGGCCACCAGTACCAAGGTGTGACAGAGTTTTGGTGAGACAGGAATTATGAAGGACTGCTTACCTTGTCTTGACAAAGTCTAGCAGTCAACTTCTCTGTCCATGTCCAGCCTGTGGACAGCATGCTGTCTGCCATTGAGGCGAAAGGCAGTGTAGCCCAGTGGCTAGCTTCGTCACATTTAAAGCAAGTTCTAGGTGGAGCTCTTCTGTGCCCATTTTCCTCTTTGGAGGAAACTAGAATGCTGTCAGGAGTTGGCATGTATTTAAGGAAAAGCCTTTTTTTGATTTTAAACATTTAAATGTCATGTTCTACAGATCTCTGAGGTATCCAAGGATACCTATCTATATCTATATCTATCCAAGATGAATCTTGTTTCTTCTTAGCTACTCTCTGACTGTGAAAAATCTGTATAGGAGTCTAGAAAAGGATTAATATCATAACTAACTGTATCAATTCATGGCATAACTACAAATAAGGTGACTGTTAGCTTGCATTTCTTAGATATCATTAAAAACCAGAATTTTAGAGTTCTATCTCTGTTAGGTTTAAAAGTCTTAAAAATCACAATTCTGAGTTGGAGCTCTTCTAGTATTAAAATAAATTTTTTTAATCTATAAATAGAATTCGTAAAGAGACTCACTATACAGCATAGCAGTTTCCTGTATGTAGTTTATAAAGAGTCTATAGTTTATTGAAGTCTATAGCTATGTTAAGTCTTAAGAACATTAGCAAAAATAAGGCTAGGCATATTTCAAGACAACAATTTTAACTCTGTTGAGAGTTAATATACACTTAAAATGTTGGATCCCGAGGATCCATCAAGGTCCTGATGCCCAAAGACCACCAGAGACTGAGGGTCGTTGCAAACAACAAGAGGATTTTATTGAGCCGGCGCGCAGGGGTTCATCTGTCTTTGGGAAGGAGTGAACCCTGAACAACAGTTACAGGCAGCTTTTAAGCACAAAAACCACAAACAGGTGGGGATAGGGGAAACAAAGGAGGAACATTTCAGTCAGCTATGTAAACTTCACCTTTAGCTCCCTAGGGTGGGACCATTGTCTTTGGTTAGGTAGTTACAGGGACCGAGTTCTGTGGAATGTCCCCAGGGGTCATAAGGTCGGGTTCTCATGAACAGAGAAGAAGGCCTTCCTGGGGAGGGGTAGTGGTATTTTCCCACAGCCTCACAAAACCATAACAGAATATATTATACTTAAACATTTTATTTTCAATAAAAGAAAGATAGGAAAGGAATAGTGGAGTCAGGAAGACCCGTACTTGAACCTCAGATGTGCTTTGAGGGGCAATGGTGCCTGAGAGAAGTTACTCAGCCAAATTCTTTGCCAACTTCACTTCCTCTGAGGTGGAAACAAGCATACCTAATTTTCAGGCTGTTTTAAGAACAAACTGAGAGACAGGCATGGTGGTGCACACCTCTAATCCCAACACTGGGCAGGCAGAGGCAGGTGGATCTCTATGATTTCGAGGCCAGCCTGCTCCATATAACAAGTTCCAGGATAGCCACGGCTGCTTTGACAGGCCCTATCTCAAGAGGAAAAAAAAAAAGAACTGAGCTCTGCTTCCTGGCCACCGTGACACATCACTCCCCTATGCTATATGTAGCCCAGAATCAGCAGGGCTAATGACTGCAGACTGAAGCACCTAAAACAGTGAGCCAAGTAAAGAATCCCTCCCCCATCACAGTAATAAAGAAGCTTGCAAATACAATCTATTTCTACACTGGACACCTACAGCCCTCTCAGGCACTAAGGTCAGTGAAGGAGCTGGCTAGAGACTACGCAGCTGCATACCCATCCAGTACTGTGCCCCCACACCCCATGGCCAATCAGTCACCATACTACACTGCACTGGAGTAAAAACTGGCTTCCCCTGCCATAGCAAACAGAGTCACAAGAAATGCAAAAAAAGTAAAAAGACACATCATGAAAGGAATGCAGGGATTCCCCAGCAGCTGACCCCAGAGAACACTTAGAGTGTGTAGGAAGAAGAGACTGAATGAACAGATTAAGGAAGGTCAGCAAGGGTTTTTTTTTTAAGTATAGACAATTAATTCAATGAAATCAGAAAAGCAACTCATGATCTGAATGACAAATGCAACATAGAGCTACATACTATCTGTCTGTCCCTTGTTCTAGTCCAGTTTCAGTGGGACCTCCAAATGTTATAGTCCAAGACTAGCCGCACAAAGCACTCAATCAGATATTGATGGTTTATTGAACACACGCCCCAAAACTGGTCATAGCCGGGCTGGAGAGATGGCTCAGTGGTTAAGAGCACTGGCTGCTCTTCCAGAGGTCATGAGTTCAATTCCCAGCAACCACATGGTGGCTCACAACCATCCATAATGAAATCTGGTGCCTTCTTCTGGCCTGCAGATATACCTGCAGACAGAACACTGTATACATAATAAATAAATCTTTAAAAAAAAAATTGGTCATAGCCACCATAACCAGGGTCACAGAGGTCTCAGAAGTTAACTGTGATGTTGGTCTGCTTCCAAGGCAGGTTTTTTTGTTTTGTTTTGTTTTTTTTTTTTTTTTTTAATAAGAAAAACCATATCCAAGTAGCAACCAGGTAACCAGTTCTCAGAAACAAACCCCATCCAGGTAGCAAACAGATTCATGTATGAAACAAACCTCAGCCCAGGTAACAGGTAACCACATGTAGGAAGCAAGGGGAGGGCAGTACTACATCATTTTGACTAGCTAGAGAAAGCATTTCTAACTGACCTTTAATTTGATTGGTGTCAGGTGGAGTTGTAGTTGGGGACTCTTAAGAGTATCAAGGTAACAAGGTAACAAAGTATGAGTAATTTCACCTTATAAGTAAACTAGAGACTGAAGACAAAAATGGCTGCAGTTATGCTAAAAAAGCAGGCCTCAACATCCCTTATCTGAAATGTTTGGGATTAGCACCCTTGGGTTTCAGAGTTTCTCAGGTTTGAAATAGTGGTATGAATTTTACCACTTGATTGGCACTAATCCAAAAATTTGAAATTCAAGTTTTTTGTGCAGTGTGTTAGCACTAAGAACGTTTCCCATTTGCAAACATTTCAGATGTTCTCATTAGGGATGCCCACCTTATGTAACACAGTAATCAAACACAGGTGTGAGAGCTGAAGACCGCAACAAAGGAAACAAGGATACAATAGGGAGCTTCAGCAGTGTTATATCGGAAACAAGTCTCTGAACTTGAGAATAGGTCTCTTTAAATTACTCATTCTGGGGCTGGAGAAATGGCTCAGCAGTTAAGAGAACTGGAGTTCAATTCTCAGAACCTGTCCATTTCTAGTATATCCAATGGCCTATTCTGGCCTCCAAAGACACTAGGCAAATATGTTGTGCACATATATAACTGCAGGCAAAATACCCATACACATAATAAAAATAAAACAATTTATGTTACCCAGTCACTGGGGGGAAAACAGTTTTTAAAGTAAAGATAAGCTAGAATAACTAAGTGAATAATGACAACAAAATCACTTGAGCTTCAGAGGAAGAGACAAACACAGGGACTTAGTTTAATAAATAACTGAAAACTTCTTGTGACTCAGGGAAGACCTGGATATCTATATACAGTAAGTTTTAAACTACCCCCAAAAGATTTGGCCTAAAGGCATTCTTTCCAAGGAACATCAGTAAACTGTCAAAAGCCAAAGGCAATGCACTTTAAAAGCTGCAAGAGAAAGGTATCAAGTCATATGTAAAGGGATCCCTTAAAGTATATCAGAAATTGGAATGGAATTGTCTAAGTGCTGGGAAAAAGCAAAACAAAACAAAAAATTTCCATCTAACACTATTTTGCCAGCAAAACTGTCCTTCAGAAAAGAAAGAAAAATAAAACCTTTCCCAGACAGACGAAAGCAGAGGAAAGTTGTCACCAACAAAACAAAGATAAATCTTAAGTTATGTCAAGTGGGAATGAAAGAACTCTAACTGCTTACACGAAAATACACAAAAGATTGAAGGGCTGGGTGGTGGTGGCACATGACTTTAATTCCAGCACTCAGGAGGCAGAGGCAGGAGGATCTCTGTGAGTTCAAGACCAGCCTGGTCTACAGCTAGAGTTCCAGGTTAGCCATGACTACACAGAGACACCCTGACTTGAAAAAACAAAACTAAACAAACAAACAAAAACAAGAAAGAAAGAAAGAAAGAAAGAAAGAAAGAAAGAA
>CAJQZJ010032551.1:5664787-5748710 GCA_907164525.1 Lophiomys imhausi
CAACCACTATGGAGGTCAATATGGCAATATCTTAGAAAACTTGGAATAGCTTTGCCTCAGGACCCAGCCATACCACTTCTGGGTATGCACCCAAATGACTCTTCATGGAATCACAAGGAAGTTTCCTCATGTATGTTCATAGCAGCCTTATTTGTAATAGCTAGAAACTGGAAACAACCCAGATGTCCCTCAACCGAGGAATGAATTAAAAAACTGTGGTTCATCTATACAATAGAATATTATTCAGCTATCAGGAACCATGAAATCATGCAATTTGCAGCCAAATGGATGGAACTAGAGAAGCTCATCCTGAGTGAGCTAACCCAGACTCAGAAGGATGCATATGACATCTATTCACTTATAGTAGGATTTTAGCTATGTAGTAGAGGATATCTATACTACAACCAACGCACCAAAGGGAACATGGACATAGACTTCTTATTTTTTTATTTTTATTTTTATTTATTTATTTTTTATTTTTTATTCTTTTTTATCTATTTGTCTGCTTATTTGTTTCTTTGTTTTTTAATTCTCTCTCCCTGGCAATGAGACACTTTTCACTGGTGGTACTGCCTTGTAGACCCCCAATGTATGAGGAGGCTCTTGGCCCTCATATGACCTCTGAACTGGGGTGAAGGACTGTTATATAGGGACACTCCACTCCAGAGAAATGGGATGGAAGGGTTAGGAGTAAAGAAATAAAATGAAATGTAAAGTTTCAGCCTTTTGCTACTAATTGTCATAAACTGTTTAGGATAATTAAGAAATGCAAACTAGCCGGGCGGTGGTGGCGCACGCCTTTAATCCCAGCACTCGGGAGGCAGAGGCAGGTGGATCTTTGTGAGTTCGAGGCCAGCCTGGTCTACAAAGTGAGTCCAGGACAGCCAGGGTTACACAGAGAAACCCTGTCTCGAAAAAACGAAAAAACAAAAAAAAAAAAAAAGAAATGCAAACTAATAGTCATACAAGCCTGTCATTGTGTTAGGTACTATGACAGTCTATTATAGTTATTTTCTAAGGTAATCAGAAATCAAGTTGCTAAGAGACAAGCAACATCTGCTTATCCTAATATAAGAGATAGATAGGGCCTCTTCAAAAACCTCAAGAGATCTGCAGAATATGGCATTCAAAGATGTTTTCTTAACTTTAGATTTTTTGATATCGAGACATGTCAACTCCTGACAGCACCCCCTATTCTACTCCAAGTAGAAGATGAACATCGAAGAGTCTCCAGTGGGAGATGATTGAATTAGTGGCAAGCCTATCTCTTGGCAGAAAACCCCCTTGCTCCAACTGTAGACAGAATGCTGTCCAAAAAGGACAAAACTTGGAAGCAGGTAAGTCGACAGCCTAGCTCTGCCAAGACAGGGTAGGCAAGTCCTTCATAACCCCTGCTCTAGAGTCAATGTCTGTCAGAGAAACAGGGCCAAACGACTCAAGATCAATGCTGTAATGTATGGAGAGAAAATGGGAACTGTCCAGGCAGCCACTGGCATGTCATTTCTTAGTTTTAGAAGCTGCAGGCCCTGAACTTCCTATATAATCAGATATATTTATCCCTCTCATGTCTCTGAGGTGGTTGAAGAATAGATAGCTAGAGTCTCATAATTAATTTTGAGTTGTTTAGGAATCAAGAAAGGGCTGGAGAGATGGCTCAGAGGTTAAGAGCACTGGCTGCTCTTCCAGAGGTCCTGAGTTCAATTCCCAGCAACCACATGGTGGCTCACAACCATCTATAATGGGATCTGGTGCCCCCTTCTGTTGTGCGGGTATATGTACTAAAATACAGAACATTGTATACATATTAAATAAATAAATATTTTTTTAAAAAAGGAATCAAGAGAGTATTATGGATCTAAGAAGATGTTTTAAAAATTGTGATGCAAGTTAGTATGAAAGCTGAGTTAGATATAGAACTTTAAACTCATGGAGATGGTTAGATAGTAGAATGTTAAAGTCAGGTGCCAAATACATATGGACTGGACATTGGGAATGTATGCTAAGCCATATAACCCTCATAACTGTGGCCTAATTACCTCTGTTGTTTTGTATTGTATTTATTATTATAAGAGAAAGAGCCATTTGTTGGACTGAAAGGGGGAGCTGTTGGGGGGAAAAAGATATACGTTAAACTTAAAAAAAAAAGGAAGTTGTTGGGTGGGTTGAGGCGGAAGAGGGTGGGAGGATGGGACTGGAGGGGGGAGTTGGGAGGGGATTGCGATTGAGATATACCTTGAAGAAATAAAAAATAATGTAAAAAAAATCCCAAAAGCTCAAGCCAAGTCTATTAGAACTAATAAATTTAGCAAAGTTGCAGGACAAAAAGTCAATATGCAAAATGAAGCCGCACTGCTGTCTCCCAATAGCAAGGTATTTGAAAAAGAAATCTAAAGAACATTCCCATTCACAATTGGTACAAAATATACAGGAATAGGTTTTTTTTTTTTTTTTAAGACAGAGTTTCTCTGTGTATCCTTGGCTGTCCTGGACTCACTTTGTAGACCAGGCTGGCCTCGAACTCACACAGATCCACCTGCCTCTGCCTCCCGAGTGCTAGGATTAAAGGCATGTGCTAACTCTCCTGGCTCCAAGAACAGATTTAATCAGAGGGAAAAGAGCTCTATAGGATAACAGAGTGGAGGAATGCCCTCTCTCAGTTAGGGTTTCTATTGCTGTGATGAAACACCAATGCTTTTCTACCAAAAGCAACTTGGGGTAGAAAGGGTTTATTTCACTCACAGTTGATCATCATCAGAAGCAGTGAGGACAGAACAGGAGCCTGGAGGCAGGCTGATGCAGAGGCCATGGAGGAATGCTGCTTACTGATCTGTTCAGCTTGTTCTCTTATAAAACCCAGGACCACCCACCACCCACAGTGCACTGGGCCCTCCCCATCAAGGAACTAATTAAGAAAATGCCTTCCAGCTGGATCTTCTGGAGACATTTTCTCCATTGAGGTCCCTCCTCTCAGATGACTACAAGTTATGTCAAGTTGACATAAAATTAGATAGTACATACCCTGTGTTTGTGGATTTAATATTGTGACGATGCCCACATTGCCCAACACAATCCAGAGATTTATTGAAATCTCTATTCAAACACCAATGACATTCTTCACAGACATAGAGCTATAAAACTTCTTCAAATATAAACAATACTAGATTTGTATAGAACCTTGAAAAACCCTAGAGTCAAAGTAACCATGAGCAAAAAGAATAAATCAGGAAGTACTACCTGACTTCAAAATATATAATAAACTATAGCCGTCAAAACAGCATGGTTTTGGATAAAGATAAGCATGCAGACCATGAAACATAATAATAGCCCAAAAGGTGAACCCACATGTCTACAGCCAACTGATTTCTAACAGAGGAAAAAGTAATGTCAGTAGAGAGAACATGGTCTATTCAATAAATGCAGAATGATGGTAGACCCTTTCTCACATTAGTTATTGAAGCCAATCCTGGGGGAGGGGGGCTGGAGAGACAGCTCGGTGTTTAAAAGAACATATCCATCTTCCAGAGGACTCAAGTTTAATTTCCACGACAGACGTCAGGTGGCCACAACCATCTGTGACTCCAGCTGGTGGGATCTGGAATCATACTCTCCTCTGGCCTCATGGGTACCTGTAGTTATGTGCACATACCCGCACATAAACACATAATTTTTTAAAAAATGAATCTTTTAAAAAAGTCAACTCAAAATAGATTAAGAACATAAATCTAAGATATGAAACTACTAAAAGAAAACAAGGAATATGCTTCAGGACATTGGAACAGGTGAAAACTTTTAGATGTGACTCTAAATGCACAGAAAGCAAAAGTTGAAATGCACAAATTAAATTAAAAAGCTTCTGCCTCAAGAAGAGAAAATTGGCAGAGTGAAGAGGAACCTATGACACAGAAGGAAGAAGCTACAAGGAAAACATCAGACTGGGATAATACTCAGAACTTGTAAGGAACTCAAGAGGCAAAAGTGAACAAACAAATTTTTTAAAATACCCGATTTTAAAATGCATAGTAGATCCAAATAGATGTTTCTCAAAAGAAAACATCCGTGTTTTCTTTAGAAATCATTGGGAAAATGTAAATCAAAGTCCCTTGAGATACCACCTCACTCCAATAGGAATGGCTAACAGCAACAAAATAAATAACTAAAGATAGAACTACTTCATAATCCAGCAATCCCACTGCAAAGTTTATACACAATGACTCAATGTGCTGAAGACACACCTGCACTCCTATGTTCCTTGCAGCTCGATTCACAATGGCCAAGAAATGGAAACAATCCAAAAGTGTCTATACACTGATGAGTGGACTTTTAAAAAACTTTTCCCCCTTTTATTAAACATAGACTCTTTTCTCATGCAATATAATTGGAATATAGTTCCCCCTCTAGACCTCCCAGTTCCTACCCACCTCCTCTTCCATCCCGATCCACTCCCTTTCTGTCTCTCATTTGATAAGAAGAGGCTTCTAAGAGATAACAACCAACCATGACAGAATGAAATAAGATAAAACAAAAACCATCATATTGAAGTTGGACAAGCCAAGCCAACAGAAAAATAAAGCCCCAAGAAAAGCCACAAGAATCAGAGACCCACTTATTTACACATTCAGGAGTCCTATGAAAGCAGCGAACCGAAAACTGTAGTAAGTACACAGAGGACCTGATGCTGACCCGTGCAGGCCCTGGGCTTGCTGCTTCAGTCTCTGTGAGCTCATATGAGCTTTGCTCTGTTTTAGAGGGCGTTGTTCTCCTGGTGTGCCCTGTCTCCTCTGTCTCCCCAGCTCCTTCTGCCTCCTCTTCCTTGGAGTTCCCTGAGCTCTGAGGGGCAGGATATGATGGGGATGTCTCATTTAGAGCTGTGTGTTCCAGGATCTCTACGTAATGTCTGGATGGGGTCTCTGTATTTGTTCCCATCTGTTGTAGGAAGAAGCCTCTGATGGGTAGATTATTAAATATGTTTTACATTTTTAAATGGATGTGATACATATGTCCAATATATAAAATAATGATTTCCAGCATTTGTATAATTATATAGTATATATAATCATATTAAATAAATAAGCCAGACACAGAAAGACAAGTACCATGCAACTGATCTCACTCAAAAGTGAATTCCTCAGAACACGATGTTCTAGAAGTTGGGGGTTGGCTGGCCACTACCAGAGGAGAAGAAGGCTACACTTGACCAATAGGAACCAAGTTATAGTTAATAATAAAAGGTGCTGGTATTCTTTTACTCATTGGGTTAACTATGGATAAGTACTAGACATTTCAAAAAGCTAGACAAAAATAATAATTTTGAATAGTTCCCAACAAATAAATAATGCTTGAGGAGATATGTTTGTCCTGTCTTAGACATTTTACAATACATCTGTATATTGAAGCCTCACATTTCATAGTTATGTACAGATTTTTGTTTTATCAGTTACATGTAGATTCAAACAAAAATAAAGCAAATGACAGATCTGTAACCTATCTCTATACCTTAAGGAACTAGAAAACAGTGTTAAACCCAGAGCAATAGAAGGAAGACAATAATAATAAGTGTTAATGTGAAGACAAAGCAAGCGGAGAACTTCAAAAAATCGAACAGTGAAAGCCGGAGTTGGTTCTTTGTAAAGAACATGATTGAAAACTCCTTAGCTGGACCATGACAGGGGGACAGTGCAAACAGACACATTCAGATTCACAAGCCCTCATGTGGCACAGAAGGCCAGACTTGCACAGGAGTGGTGACACCCCACCTCACACACCACACCCCCCCCCCCCCCCCCCCCCCGCGCCCCACAACACACACACACACACACACACACAGACGCTCACAAACACCCCGCCTCGGGCATAACAACAGGAATGAGGCTTTGAGGCCTTTCCAATCACTCCCCCTTGGCCTCCTGCTCTGGCAGCGAGTCCTGAAGCCCCTTACTTCCTCTGCCTTCTCAGGCCCACAGGGCCTGTGTGTGCATTTGAGATTGTAAGGCCCTAAAGGGACAGCTCGAAGGGGAGACAGATAGAACTGCTCCTAAGAATCCTCTCGCATACCTCTCGCTGTGTTACCAAGCCTTTCTCTCTCTCCTGCTCTACTTTTAAGGATCCTGGACGACAGTGGGCCCACATGGCCAACCGAGAACAGTCTTAGCTGATTAGCCTCTTACCTGCTTCTACACTCTAATTCTTCCGTGTCATGTAAGGTAGCTTTCCCAAGTGTTCTGAGGAGGATGTGGGGATCATGTAGGGAACTGCTCTGCCTTGTACAGCGGGAGACTTCAGGCCCTTTGGGAAGGGTGTTTGTAGCTGGGTCCTTCGGGTTTCACTGAGGTACCAGCTTCAAAGGATCCCCAAGCACCTGGCCTGTAAGTGATCCTAACGATGGAGCTAGAACAAGGCCCAGATAACAAGTAAGTGGGTTTCTTTCCTTATTCACCGGCATCATGGTTTATGCCTGTAACAGGGGCCTGTCTGTCTGTCTGTCTCTAAGAAGCTGCATGCTGTATTCGAGAAAACTGAGCTATGGACACTGGGAAAAATCTCCACCATCAGTGTTGAGTAGAAAAGCAAACTCAGGTTCTCATGGGCTTCCAGGTCTTGGGTGAGAAGTGCTAGCTAAGTCTGGGCTCACGCGACGCCACGGCGCCCCCTGCTGGTCTAGAGCCTGCCATGCAGCTTGTCCCATTGTAGTCCCTTCAGTACCTGAGCCACACCTGGGCAGGCAGTGCCTCTCAGAAGGGCATCCTTGCTAGGGAAAGATGGCAAAATCCAAATCACCGCCAGGCACCAGTCCTGTCCCACATTCAGGTGATCCAAGTAGGATAATGCCCCTGGGTTTGACAGTGTCGTGGGGATGGGTGTGGAGGGAGGGTGAGCTGAATTACTCCGGTTTTCATCCTAGCAACTCCCAAGCCAAACACTTGCTGCTACCAACTGGATGTGGGAAGAAGCATCATTAAGAGTGGACATCTGTCCTGAAAGCATCCTCACAAACTATTCATTTAATCTCTCAAAGGCTTATTGAGCTGACATTCTGCGCCAATCACCTCCTAATTGTTTAGCATGCAGAGGTGACAGTACACACACACATGGATTGGCTCGAGCATGCTCCTGTCTCCCTGGTTGTGTCTGCATTGTTCACAGTCCTTCCCACCTAAAATACTGCGGGTTTTTTTTTTTTAAATCATTTTCTTGTCCAGTACCACGCATGTGCATACATGCACACACTCACCCAGTCTTTTATTGCACACATGTGTTTACTTGCACACACTCACCCAGTCTTTTATTGATTGATACATCCTTATCACTTGACAGACTTGCCTTACACATAACAAGTGCCCCTCAATGGTCACCGGCCTCAGGGAGTTAGCATTTAGTAATGTAGTTCATTGTTCAAAGCTTCTGAAACTAGCTGTTTTATTCTACACTTCACAGGATTAAAACTGAAGATGAAGAACCGAAGTGCCTTTTATGTACTCGAAAAGGACCCCCTGTATGTTTATTTCAAACACACACAGATGTTCACGAACCCCCCATCCCACCTCCGGTGCTTAACAACAGGAATGAGGCTTTGAGGCCTTCCCAACCACTCCCCCTTGGCCTCCTGCTCTGGCAGCCAGTCCTGAAGCCCCTTACTTCCTCTGCTCTCTCACCATTTTGAAAGCATCCTCACAAGCTATTCATTTAATCTCTCAAAGGCATGTAAACAAGAGTGTGCAATAAAAGAGTGTGTGAGTATGTGCATGTATGCACATGCGTGGTACCGGACAAGAAAATGATTAAAAAAAAATGCAGTATTGTAGGTGGGAAGGACTGTGAACAATGAAGACATAACCAGGGAGACAGGAGCATGCTAACACTGTTTTCTTGTTCCTTAAGGTGTAGAGATAGGTTACAGATCTGTCATTTTCTTTATTTGTGTTTGAATCTACATGCAACTGATAAAACAATGGTCCTCAGCATAATACATACTGGGCATACTGGTCACTCACAGGCCAGGTGCTGGGGGTCCTGGTGAAAGAGCTGGGAGGCAAACCTGAGCCAATGGACCAGCTCTCAGTGCTCTGCTAGAATACTAGTTACCGGACAAAACAGAGAAGATGTGCAGCTATTACCTGCATTGCCTTAGTTCTTCTTACTAAATGATGAATAAAACCAATGGTGAAATTTATATTGCAGAATACCACACTGTGTCTGCTCAAAAGTTCCTCCCAGGTCCTTAAAAAATAGAAATGGAAAATGAAATGGACTATTTTAGATATAGTTAAATGTATTCACATCCCATTTAAACACTACACATACATTTATAGTTCTGCTACAACAGCAATATAGTAAGGGGAAAAAAACAAAAAAAACTATGGGGCTGTCAAGAAGGCTCACATGGTAAAGACCTGAGACCTGAGGTCAATCCCCAAAACCCAGGTAAAGATGGAAAGAGAAAACTAATCTCATAAAAATGTCCTCTGATCTCCACACATGGGGTATGGCATATTTGCCACACACCTACCCCCTAATCATGCATACATACACAGAATAATAATTCTGAAAAAAATTCTACAACTTAGAAAAATAGTTAAGATTATAATTCAAATACATGGAATTAACAGAAATTTGAACTCAAATGAAGAATTGGGAACTGGGAGGTCAATCAAAGTAGATAAATAAATAATAATACATTGGTAATAACAGAATATTATATATCTATACTTGGCTGATGCTAAAAGGTTGGCAAATACAAGGAATGTAAGAGGTACGCATGACACTGTGTAAGTGTCTGCTGTGTTGATAATTAAGAGGTAAAATGGAGAGAAGAAAGAAACAGTGCAGAAATATTATACCGGAAGTTCAAAGAAGAGAATTTTCAGAAACTGAGGATAAGCTATCACGCCACAGATTCGAGCAACACTAGAATCCCAAGATGACTAAAAACACAAAGGAAATAAAACCCTCATGGGCTGTGGTGGAGGTTGGATTTCTATTGGATCATCCTGGCACCTAGCAGCGTGCATACATGGTCCTGGGCAACAGGTGTTCCTCTGGGAGGAGGGTGAGAAGTTGACCAATGAGAAGGCACTCTGTATGCATAATTAGTGACATCTATAAGAAGGAAAGCTTGGGAAATCGGAAAGGGCTTCTGGCTTGGCATTGCTAATCAACACTGCTCAGCTGCTGGACACTGTCACACAGACCTGAGGCTAGGTCTCTCCATGGTCCCACAGCTGCTGAGCAGGTGAGTGAGGCGGGAGGCACTAGCGCTCCGAGGCTCCTGCAAATGGACTGTGGAGAGACCACAAACACAGGTGGAGTGTGGCCCCTGTCTTCTGAGGGTGTGCCGAGTCCAGAGGAACAGAGGAGGCCCTAGCAAGGCCGCAATGCCAAGGACTACAGTCTTGGCTGACTTGGGAGGCCTCGAGCCCAAGCTGAAGTGAGGTGTCAGCTGGTGTGATAGCCACGTGACCGCGGAACGACTGCTGATTGCAGTGCTTCTGCAGACAGACTGCTGAGCAGTTGCCCTCAAGGGCCTTTGCTTGAGGATTGGTATCCTTCTAAAGTTCCTAGGGTTGGTGGGGTGGAAGGTGTTAATAATCATTAAAAAATATAGTTCAAAAGTTATGCCAACAACGGGTCAGTTTCTTCTCTGCGGTGTGCGGTGAAAGTACAGAATGCTTTGCCATTGCGTGAGTTTGACATCTTTGTCAAACGTCATTGGCCTTCATTGTGAGGATTATTCTGGACTCTAGCCCATTGATGTAAGGGGCTGTGCTTCTTTCCTTGTTGCTTTGGTTTTGTGCTTTTGTGTTTTTACTGTAGCTTTGCAGTAAGTTTTAAAGCAGGGAATTATGAGTCCACCAACCTTGTCTTCAAGATATTTTCTCAGCCGGGCGGTGGTGGCGCACGCCTTTAATCCCAGCACTTGGGAGGCAGAGGCAGGCGGATCTTTGTGAGTTCGAGGCCAGCCTGGTCTACAAAGCGAGTCCAGGACAGCCAGAGATATTCAGAGAAACCCTGTCTCGAAAAACCAAAAAACAAAAAACAAAAAAAAAAAGATATTTTCTCCACTCCAGTGCCCCTGAGGTTCCAGTTATTATGCAAACATCTTGTCTGTATTTGAAGCAAAGTAAAGAAGACAGCTGAATGGTCCTGTTTTAAATATTCATTCATTCAGCCAATCTCTCTCTCTTCTCCTACCCCCCTTTCCTAAATACCTGTTATATTTCTGATCATTTCAAAAAGGCAACTTTCCATTCCACTTCTCCACTCTTCAGCTTTGTCTGTCCCCTGCTCTCGTCATTGTTATTTCCAGGCATTTTGCCACAAGGCAAAAAAAAAAAAAAAAAAGAAAGAAAGAAAGGAAGGAAGGAAGGAAGGAAGAAACGAAAATAAAAGAAAGGGGCTTCCCAGGCTGGGGCAGTGGCATGGATAAGACCAGGGTGGGCACTTTTAGTGAATGGTAAATAAATAGACCAATGGAATTTTTTAGGTAGAAATGAGAAAACAGAGGGAAGGGGGCCTCAAAAAGAGTATCATCTACTCTAAAGAGAACCTTGGATCTAGTGCTAAGAAGATGGCAAGAAGCCAGAGCTAGTGGGACACAGCTAAACTGCTTAGCATGACAGGTTCAGTCATGTGTGGAATTGAATAAGATGGAGGAAAGAGGGAGGCATACAGAGGTTTTAAGACAGCAGTTCTCAACCTGTGGGCTGCAATCCCTTTGTGGGTCAAATGACCCTTTTACAGGGGTTGCATATCAGATATCCTGTATATAAGACATTTTCATTATGATTCATAACAGCAGCAAATTTATAGTTATGAAGTAGCATCAAAAATAATCTTATGGTTGGGGATCACCACAACACGAGGAGCTGTATTGAAGGGTCACAGCCTTGGGAAGGTTGAGATCAGATGCTTTAGGAGAGCCAGCTGGTTGATCTACCATTGCCCCTGAAGGAAAGGGTGTTAGAGATGAGGAGCTCAGCTTAGGGCAGGGTGTGTGTCAAGGCATCATGAA
The DNA here is from genome assembly GCA_907164525.1 of Lophiomys imhausi. Taxonomy (NCBI): domain Eukaryota; kingdom Metazoa; phylum Chordata; class Mammalia; order Rodentia; family Muridae; genus Lophiomys; species Lophiomys imhausi. Next base: position 5,675,793 of record CAJQZJ010032551.1, read on the forward strand.
GCATCTGAATGGAATTGCCTGCCAGATGGGAGAGACACAGAGTGAAGCATGAACAGACCGACGTCAAGGATGTGGGGCAAGGCAGAGCCAATGGTAGGTGGGCTAAAGGGGTATGTCCTGCTGGAGAGGTGGGGTGAAAGAGGAGACCTAAACCTGATTATATCAGTGCTTACGGTGTGAACATGTAAACAAGGGTCAGCAGAAGAGATGGGTGGGGGGAGATAGTCAGAGGAGCAATTAGCAATGAGAACAGCAGCACTGGGGATGGTCCCACAAGCTAAAAGGACAAGGCCCAAATCAGGACAAGGTAAGTGAGGATGGGGTCCAGAACGACAATAAAACTCACTACTTTGGTCACTAGATTTGGCAGACAGCCATCAATCAGCCAGTCTCTCAGTGGGGGTACAAAAGGCAAAAGCCCGTTGGAGTGGGCTGAAAAGCTGATGGAGATGAGGTTGAAGAGGTGTGAGGATATACAACCTACCCAGAAGCTTCAGGAACAGACAGAAGCAAAGGTGCTGGTGGGAAACCAAGACCACAGGAAGAGTTCTGTTTTGATTTGTGGTTCTGCTTTTGCCTGTCTATTTGTGGTTGTGTCTCAGTTAGGGTTTCTAAGGAGTTTATTTCATCTTGTAACTTACAAGTCCATCACTGAGGGAAACCACGACAGGAACTTGGAGGCAGGAACAGGAGCAGAAGTCATAGAGGAATGCTAATTTGCTTGCTGGCTACCGGTTGCTTAAACAACTCAGGACCACTTGCCTAAGGGTGGCATCATCCCCTGAAGTGTAGAGAAATTTTAATTCTGAACATGGCTTCTCTGGCAAGAGATCACATCCAAAAGATCTTCTAGGTCTGTGTAATCCAGCTGGAATACAGACATGTCTTTAATCCCAGGAGACAGAGGCAAGCAGATCTCTGAGCTCAAAGCCAGCTTGTTATAAAGCAAGTTTCAGGGAAAGAAAAGCTTAGGTCCAGGTGTGGTGGTACACGCTTTTAATCCCAGCATTTAAGAGGCAGAGGCATGCAGATCTCTGAGTTCTAGTCATTTCTTTTCAACAGTTCGGTTGAGTCAGTGAGTTGAGAGGTAGTGGAGTTAAATTCCAGGCAGTTCATTGTGGACTTCAGAGGCAGTTTTACTGAGAGAGTTTTACGGAGATGAAGAGAGAACAAGCTAGACACAGGTGAAGACAGATGAGCCAGAGAATGATAAGGAGCCAGAAGATTAGAACAGATTGCTAGAGTTAGAGGCCAAGCAAAGCAATTCAGTCAAAGGCTGAGAGAGAAGTCAGTTTTAATCAGTCAACTTGGAGAGGAGTTTGAACCAGAACAGCTGAGTTGAACCAGCCAGCAGGGCTCAGAAAGAGCTAAAAAGGGTGAGCTTATTCAGAAATAAGTCGCAGGGGCTGAAAACATTCTAGGCCTAGGTTAGATTGTACAGAGGTTAGAAGCTTCCAGTAAGCTTTAGTTAGCAGATGGAGGCAGTGAGCTTCCAAGACAACAATTACTTCAGGAGAATGAAAGTTTCTTTTACACTGTAGGTTGGTCCCTCTCACATAAATCATTAACTGAGACAATACCCCACCGACTTGCCTCAGGCCAGTCTATGGAGGCATTTCCTCAATTGTGGTTCCCTCTCAGATAAGTCTAGCTTGTGTCAAGTTGACATAAAACTACCCAGCAGAAGTCCTGAGGGTTCTTTTTATGTGTCACCTTGAATGGGCTGTGGGCTGCCCACCTATTTGGCCAGGAACAGTCAAGTATACACAGAGAAATCCTATCTTGAAAAACCTTAAAAAAGAAACAGCTCCTCCTGCCCTGTGATCTTCACACTGGCTTCTCTTCTCTCACTCGAGTCAATGGGAAGCACTGGGTTCTACTTAGTCTCAGGTCTCCTAGTTTCAAACTAGAATTACACCATTATCTCTCCTGGGTTTCCAGCCAGAGAACTGCAGAATCTGAGGCTTTTCAGCCTTCGTGGCATTATTAACCAACTCCCTAGAATAAGGTTATATATGGTACATTGTGTGTGTGTGTGTGTGTTCTAGGCTTTACTTCTCTAGAAGATTCCAATCAGTACAGAGAGTGCCAGTCATGATGGTAGAAAGGCAGAATTGACCTTCTTGCTGAAAGGAGAGGGGTGGCAACCGGCAACCTGTAGGTTGCCCAAGACTCAAGTAGGGTGGCCCTTTGGGTGGGAGGAGCTTGGGACAAGGACATTCATACCTAGTCCCAGGGCCTTGTGTCTTCATCTCATTTGTCTGCCATTGCAGCAAAGCCTAGGTCTAGGAGGCCTTGCTAGATGGACTGGTACATGAACTGGCTTTGTCAGCATCCCTTCTGCAGAACACCGCCCTTCATGAATATCCCCTCTAAGAAACTGTTAGACCCATCCTCCAGCCCTGAGGGTGTGGCCCTTTAGCAAATCTCCACCTAGGAAACTCCATACTGAGAAGGCCCAAGTCTTCATGCTATGGACTCACTCCCACCCATCTATTCCCTTATCACCATAGAGCAGGTAACTTTATAGCTAATGTGGCCTCTATAGGCTGAGGATCATCCTGTCTTCTTACCTGGCTCCATTACTTGGGAAAGGTAGTATCTGCAAAGAATAAATAGTGTCTAAATTAGAGGTCAAGGCAGGATATTGTGTCCTGTGAAATAACAAGGGGGCAGTTGGGAATGGTGTCTCAGTGGAGGGAGGCATCAGGGCCCTCCCTGGCTGAGGACAAAGAGTGTGCATAATGGTTCCAGTGGCAGGCAAGTGCCTCCTGCTGTAACTGAATAGTCATTAATTCCTGCATGTTAAAATAGAGAATCTGGAGCCTAAAACTAACAGTTCAGCTAGACTGGATGACCAGGGAGCTACAGCGCTATATATACCTCTGTCTTCTATGCTCTTGAATATTGGTGTGTTCCACTGAGCCTGGCTTTTCACATGGGTCCTGGGAATCAAAAATTAGGTCCTTGTGCTTACTGGAATGGGAAGTTTACCAGCTGAGCCATCTCTCCACCACACTCCCTACTTTTTTGTTTGTTTTTGTTCTTTAAGACAGGGTCTCACTATGGAGCACTCTCTGGCTGATAGATCAGACTAGCCTCTAACTTGCAGCAATCCCCCTATCTCTGCCTCCCAGGCATGGGTCACCATGCCTGCCTTATAAAATGTAACGCACCAAGATCTAGCATGCCGAATAATCCTGCAGTCTTTATTTTTACATAGTAATATACCATGTGATCTCTGCTGTCAGTTCTTTATCATGTTTTAGCTTCATCAGGCAGACCTGCACTTCTTCAGCCCTTCCCCGTTGACAGACACCATTTCTTTGCAATGGCCTGGCGCTCGCCCTTTCTTATGCTTGCCAGTGAGTCTATCACACAGTCAGGGATCTTGTGGGATTTGTCTCTGCTGAATCAGAAGGGCCCTCCACAGGTATGACAGCTGCTAATGGATTTCACTGGGGTGTGCAAAGTTCTCCAAGATTCCATCCTCTACTTCAGGTGGGGGTAGTTCCAGCCCTCACACTGTTAGAAGCATCCCATGGAGGGCTTCCCTTGCACAGAAGCTGCCTGGGTGTTAAGCTGGAGAAGGAGGGCGTTCAGGTCTCTCCTGAGGAGAATTCTCTTGACACAGAAGACCGTGCTGTAAGAGGTAGCACTTTCAACAGCTGTGCCAATCATCTCTATGCAGCAAGCAAGGGAGCCCCCAAGAGAGCCACAGCTTGTTTGGGAGGGACGAGGGAAAGCGAGCTGTGAGACTTTGCAGGAGTCTTCCCTGAGCAGAAGGCTTCCCAAGTGTTTACAGGGGTCTGGTGCCTGTAGGTCTGTTGGGGCCACAGAGTACCAGACATAACCATGCAGTCTCCTGCCTGTCTTGTCTGTCATTTTGAGAGCAGGTAGGCAGGACTTACAGATGAAGTAACCAAGGAAACCGCAGCTGTATCTTGGTGGTGGTGGCTCCTGGGGGTTAGATATCCCTGACCTTCGAAGCTATGGTTAACTTCTTCCCAGTTTTCAGAGATGAAGGCACCAGATCCTTTCCCAGTTGCCCCCACCCAGCCACAAAACATCTGCATCCTCAAACATCTGAATCCTCAAAGGCATTCATTAGCTTCATTATTATTTATGCTGTGGTTTCAACACACACACACCACAACCCTTTGTGGACTTTCACAAAGATCATGAGAAGAATTACCCTAAGAGGGAGTTCTGGTCCCAACATGATTTACAGGGTAAAAAAATATAAAAATGCTGCCTCTCTCATAAATATTCATAATAATCTCTTTAAAATTCACAGCACAGAGCTCAGAGAGTTGCTACTCCTCCCCTTGGGAGAGCTTACTTGACTCTTCCCCTGGAGTGCATGCCTTGCTTTGCTAAAATAAAGCTCTGCTGAAATGTGTGTCTCAGTTAAACACTTCTTCTCAAGAAGAAAAGAACAAGACAAACCTTCATGGTACAGGTTATTTTCTGTGGTTTCAGTTACCTGCAGCCACCTGAGATCCTAGTTTTCCATTAAATGGAAAAACCACAGAAGTAAACAACTCATGTTTTAAGTTGGCCTCCGTCCGGAGCAGCACAGTGAAATGTCACGCCATCCCACCTGGAAAGTTATGCTTTATTAGGACAGCATGGACATCCATGCTGAGTTAGGACTGTGTGGGATGTGTTTTATTAAGCATTAATTGTTCAACATTAAGAAGAATTAACCTGTTGGTGGTGGTGAACATCTTTAGTCCCAGCACTGGGGAGGCAGAGGCAGGTGGATCTCTATGAGTTCTAGGCTAGCCTGGTCTACAGAGTGAGTTCCAGGACAGCCAAGGATAAAGAGAAACAGTCTCAAACAAACAAACAAACAAACAAACAAAAAGAATTACTTAAGCCAGTTGGCACCACATTGGCCAGAAGAATAGAACTACCCAGGAGACAGCAGTAGAAGCAACTAGGGAAGACCTAAGTCTTACACCTGGACCTGCCTGTGGGGACTGAAGAGACCATGTGGAGTGCAAAGGTCCATGGGAGGAAAGGAATTAGAACCTCTCCTCCTCTGCACTTCATCCAGAACCCCAGAAACACTGAGCCTGCAGAGAAAAATGGCTGACACTCGCCCCTACAGCACCACGTGGTTTAAAAATGGCCTGCTAGAGCCAGAGAGATATGAAGATTTCACCTTTCAACAGAGCTCAGCAGCAGTGGCAATTCGCTCCTTCAGTGTTCGTTTCTTGTTAGTTTCCTCTTCTGAAGATAGGTCTCATGCTGGTTTAGCTTTTGCTTGCGTACCACTCAGCTAGGCTTTCAAGATGGTTGTTTGTGTCTCTCCATCCAGTTTTCTGTTATGTACTCTTTGCTCTTCAGCTACATCTCATGTGCTTCCCCTTATTCTTACTTTGTCTCATCCCCTCCCTTTTTATAAACTTAATTATAACCTTCTATAGCTAAAAAATATATTGACCCCAACAGTATCCCAACTGTCCCTGCTAACTCCTTTATGCACCAGGACTTTCTTTTCAAAGCCAACCTACTATTAATGCTTAGATCCTTCCCACTCCTAATCTTATTAACGAAAATCTGATGCTATTCCATACTATCCTTAATTGTTTACCTTCCAATGGTTAATGAGGTCAGAGGGGTCACTGTGCAACATTGGTATAACAATCATATCAAGAAGCGTGCCTGCTCTCCCAGTTAACACCCTGGAGCGATAACATCAAGGAGTGATAAAACCCATACCAGAAACTCTGAGCTCCCAGACTAAGGAAATTTTGAACTACACACTCAACTCTACCACATCCAAGTCCCACTTGAACATTGCAAATATATATCTAAACTGAAAAATACAATGGGTGATAATATAGATAAAGCAATGAAATAACATCAGATGTATAAAATCTCAGTGCAGTAACCTGCAAAACACACACACACACACGCACACACACAATAAGACAATATTAACTACTCACAAAAATTATTAACTTGGGGGTTATTAACTCTATAATAACAGCATCTAATGAGAGTGAATTAGATGAAATTTTAGACAGAGAACTCAAAATAATGGTCTCCACTGTGTTCAAAGACACAAACAATTGAATGAAATAAGGAAGGTGATGAATTATATGAAAGAATTCAATAATGGTAGAAATGCTGAAGGAAACCCAATCTGAAATCCTGGAAATAAATATTCAGTGAGTCAAATAAAAAGCTCCATGAAAAGTCTCAGCAATAGAATGCATCAAGGAGAGGATAAAATATCTGAGCTTGAAGACAGTGCAACAAGGACAAAGTCAAAATAAGAGAATACCAATGGTGCCAGGCGTGGTGGCGCACGCCTTTAATCCCAGCACTTGGGAGGCAGAGGCAGGCAGATCTCTGTGAGTTCAAAGCCAGCCTGGAACAAAGCAAGTCCAGGACAGCCAGGGCTACAGAGAGAAACCTTTTGGTAGGTTTAGTGTTAGCATATATAGAATAGGGAACTTGGAATAAGGCTGGACTTTTAAGATAAAAGACTTCATCCGAAGTGACATGTCCTTGGGAACTCACCAAGGACCAGGACCTCTTTGACCTTAGGGCTGGGGGCAGGATATGCCCCCTGGGGTGCCCACCCTCTGGAGGTCTGTTGTCATTTCACAGCTCTCTGTGAAAAGCATCTGAATGACATGCCCTGAGGTACCTGCCCACATCTTCGGAGGGACCGCCTGTGAATTCACACCCCTCTGCAAAAAGCTTTTTTGAAAAAGACTGAGCCCCTGGAACTAACTTTATAAGTGCACAAAAGCTTCTGCCAACAGGTGAAGATATATAAGGCAAGATTCACATGAACGCGGGCGGGCTCTCCTGTTCCTGATTCACTCAACGTTTTCCTCCACAGCGGGGGGGGGGGGGGGGACACGGACACACGCATCACAATCTCATTGGAAAGTTTCACCCTCAGATGTTGTCCTGGTTAGGGTCTGAATCAGGACAGATTCTCCCTGAGATTCCGGAGTGGTCAGATGCGGAGCTCTGGGCCTTTGCAGGCCTTTGCAGGCCATAAGCATATGAATCGGTGAGCCGCCTGGGAAACTTTAATGTGTTAATTGGTCTTAAGACCACAAGGGGACGAACAAAATTCAGAGACTTTAAGAGACTTTCAAACTGAAAAATTGTATGAAGACCAGCCATCCATCAGGACCCACGCTCAGAGAAAAATATCCTTTTGAGAAACCTTAGGTTAATGTTAAATGCTTGTATTATAGGTACTAAGAAGTTTTAGGTGCTAGGTGTCAGAGTTAGGGTTTAGGTTTAGGATTTAGGAATTTTATAGACAATTGTTAGGTAATTGTTAAGTATTAAAAAATATGTGTGTGATAAATAAAAATTTACTGTTACAAAACCTTGTCTTGAAAAAACAAGAGAGAAAGAGAGAGAGAGAGATACCTATAGCCTGACCTTATAGAGACATTCTCTTAACTGAGGTCCCTCCTCTCAGATGACTTCAGCTTGTATCACGTTGATGTAAAAGTAGACGGCACAATAAACTATCTCTTACTCCTTTAAGATGACAGCTGTGGGAGGTTTTTGCTGTTGTTTCTTGTTTGTTTGTTTGTTTGTTGCAGTGACACCTGTAAGGGCCTTGGAAAGTTGAGCATTCAAGCAGGACCCTGAGAAGAGTTGTCCTTTTGGGTAAGAGATTAGGAGAGTTATCAGTGCCAGAGAAAACCAGCATGGCACAGTTTCTGAAGAGACTTCAGGGCCACTAGGCAAAGAGTGGGTGCCCTCTAACAGGTTTCAGAGATGGAAGAGGTCCCACGCACGTAGATGATGAATAGACCACCGTGGGTGCTTTCAATCAGGTTGTCTCTGATTCCTGGGCCCCAAGGGAACCAGTACAAGGTTTCCCTTTTAGTTAATGTGTCCATGGTGCAGGGTGTGCCACCTGGAGCCTGGTTGCTTAGGAGCTGGGGAAGCTCCCTTTCAGGAAGGAGTACTGACTCCCAGACAGAGCCTCTCAGCCTGCCTGTCAGCCTCCTGGAGCAGCAGCATTTACAGAGTCAGCTAAGGCTGCCACAGGCGAGCATGGCCTGGGAAGCCCTTAGCCCAAACCTAGTAAAAAAAAACTTCACAATTATGCACCAAAGAAAACCTCTGCTGGGTCATTCACTTGTTTTTTTGTTGGAGACAGTGTCTCTATGCAGTCCTGGCTGTCCTGGAACTTGGAATGTGGACCAGGCTGGCCTCCTGAGTGCTGGGATTAAAAGCATGTGCCACCACACCCAGCTCAAACCTCTTCTGTTTTTAAATTGATGATCTTAGTTATTTGTTCCAGTGACAAAAGCTGCCTGACACAGGGACTCTGTTCCACACCACTGGTCCTCACTGCCTTTCACCTGAAGTGGTGGGTGTTCCTCCCTCCTCTTGCTGAGGGAGAGCCAGCAGCCAAGCACCGTCCCAGCAGCCTGCTTGCAGTCTTGCCTCTTGCTGTTCACCCTCTTAACATTACCACTCATTAATATGTAGGACACACACCCTGAGTCTCTTGGGAGAGAATATTACCAAACTTCAGTGAGTCTGAGCACATCCTGAGCCCAGAGCCGCTGTCCCTCCTTCTGAGAAAGCCACATCCTGTCAGCCTCCACTCTCATAACTGTCAGGGACTGTGAGGGAGGGGCCTGAGGTCATGCCTATGTTATCTTCTTTTCTTACCATGGTGACACAGTATCTGACAGAAACAGCTTGAGAGAGGAAAGGTTAATCTTGGCTCACAATAGCAGAGAGATTTCGCTCCATCCTGGTAGTGAAGGCACAATGTAGAGGGTGTGTTATTCACAGCATTCTAACAGGAGGCAGGAGCCACGAGCAGGTACAACCCTCAAAGACGCCCCTAGTGACCCCTTCCGCCAGCCAGGCCCCACCTCCTAAAACCCACAGCCTTAGAGCACTGTGACAAGGTGGAGAATGAGAATTCAAAGACATGAATCTGAAGAGGGAGTCTACATACAATGACTGACTCGTAAGCTCTTAAGTCAGCCTGTCATCTTTTCATAACTGCTGGCACGAGACACACGAGAAGTCTAGGACAGAGGACAGGGACTGCGTCCCTCACTTCACAACAACATAGGAACTGTGTGCCTGCGGCACAGTGCTCCCTGACACTCACAATCTATTCATTTCCCAGGGCTCTAAGACAAATCAGCATGAAATCTGGATGGTTTCCCATGACAGAAATGTTTGCTGTCAGAGTTCTGGAGGTCAGAAATCTCAACTTGAGATAGGAACAGGTCAGCTCCTCCCAGAACCACCCACTTTTGGGATGGGCGTGGTGGGCAACCTTGGCCTGTGCGGGCATGGAGCCACTCCATCATTCCAGTCTGTGCATGTATTTTCTAATGACTTTGTCTCCCAGCATTCCCTGCCTCTCCTCATTACCATACCACCCATTAGACTTGGGGTCCACACTAATCCAATAGGACTTCATCTGAACTTTACTAGATCTGCAAAGACCTTATTTCTAGCAAATAGGTACCCAGCGTGGTCAGAACCAGAATATAGCTTTTGAGGGGGGCATAAATCCACCTATCATATCCTCATAGTCCATGGAGTGATGATAAGACACACAGCCAGCACACATTTTTGGGTTTTTTGAGACAGGGTTTCTCTGTGTGTATTCTCAACTGTCCTGGACTCACTTTGTAGACCTAGAACTCACAGAGATCCATCTGCCTCTGCCTCCTGAGTGCTGGCGTTAAAGGTGTGTGCCACCACACCCAGCTTGCCCTTGCTGAGCTCTCCATAGGAGCGGCAAGCCATCTGCTGAGCTTTGCATGGAGGGTGACATCATCTTTGTTCTCCCAAACAGCAAATAGACCCACTCTTGTTCCATAGCCAGAGGCAGCCTATCTACCTTCTAAGGCCTTTTGCTCCATAAACATCCTTAACAAGGTAGAGCAGAAGGAAGCTATTTTTGTGAAGTGCTTACAAGATGGGCCACTTCAGGACTAATTTACAGAGAAGTGTCTCCAGTAGGATGCAGCCTCACTGGCGGAGGGAGAGGCCAGGCCTAGTGAAGCAGAGCATCTGGAGCCACCATATAGGAAGTGGCCTGTACCTACCTTGCTACTTCTTCATCCTGCTCTCCTGCTTGCTTTCCATGTGACAGACTGAGTGATCTGTCACAATGAGGGTCTCCTGGTGCCCTGAGTCTTGTCCCTCTCCTTTCCTCCTGACAACCTATGTCAGGCTCAAACAATAGCCTGGGGCCATTGAGATCAGTAGGATCTGAAGACCCCCATGAGAACTGTCTTCATACTACAGTGGCCAGGAGATGGCAGGCTTCCTTGTCCCTGTGCCAAGCTCTGCATTTGAAAGTGGGTTGGGGGGAATCTCACATAGACACTCCATCTTTTCATGGCTCATTTTCCCTATCTGTAAGAGTGCCCTGTCCCTTGGGGATAGAGATGGAGCATCCAGGGCCCTAGCAACCATTGTGGGCCACTGGGGCTGAGTACTACATCTATTCCTGAGGAAAAATGAAATAGAACACTGGGAGACATTTGGGCCACTGATGAGTTTGAAGAGCCACAATACCAATCTTGAAATGCCCATCTATCTCCATCTTTGTTTATTTTACATAAATAAACTTCTATCCAATTTCTTGGTTTTTCTGCTCTATGCCGCGTACCTAACCCAATTAGCACAGTAAGAGCAAACCCAAATGGCAAACAGAGAGGTGCTCAGACTTGTCAGTGGTGCAAATTAAACAACACGTCACTCTCACGCTCATGAAACTGAGGGAAAGTAAAGTGAATGTCAGTGTGTGTTGTGCACAAAGGTCCGGGGAGTGGGGAGCGAGGCTTCTCAAAGCCATTGCTGCTGAAACACGGATTCTTATCACTTTTGGAAAGCAATCTGACAACACCTATTCAAACTCAAACTACATATACCATCATTCTGGCAAGCCCCTTCCCAGGAATCTGAGAACAGGAAAATAATCTCTCTCTCTCTCTCTCTCTCTCTCTCTCTCTCTCTCTCTCTGTGTGTGTGTGTGTGTGTGTGTGTGTGTGTGTGTGTATGTGTTTGCTAGTTTTGCATGGAGATTCCCTGCAAAGGTTTGTGTCGAGAGAGAGAGAGAGAGAGAGAGAGAGAGAGATGAATCCTGGGTCATTGGCATTGAGTGGAATTGTCTTAGGTTTGATTCCTCTGGAAATGGGTTGAGACTGATCAGTAGGGGGGTTGCTGGGAATCCCTCTACAAGGGAGGTTTCTGCTTAGCTGTGGAGCTAGAGCTTCCACTGGACAGGTCTGTAGGAGAGGCCCAGGGACCAGGGCTTGGGATGTCCACATCAGCCAGGCACTAGCTGGGGATTTCCCCAGAGTAAGACACTCAGCTGAGTGTCAGGGACAGTGACTGTCAGCTGAGGTCAGAGGAAGACCCCCACACCAGGCTCCCTCACTGTGCCGGACTTGCCCTGGCAGAAGCCCACACTTTGAGGTTTACTCACTTGTAGCTGAACATTCACAGGACACCTGAGTATGGAGGATCCTGGGCCAGAGAGATGGCTTAGTTCCACAATAGTTGATTACTGTTGTAAAGACCCTGACCCCAAATAAGATCACAACCTAAAGGTACTTAAGGTTAGGATTTCACCTGTCTATCAAGGGGAAGAAACAACTTACCGTGTAAGATCCCAGCCCACTGACTGTCACATGGCAGGGGAGGTGTGAGAGTGGGATTTGGGGTCCTATGTACCCAACAGTATTATCAACAGCCCTGTTTCCTAACTCCGAACCACAGCTATGACTGAGACAACAAAACTGCCCCCAGCCTGTCACTCATTGTGTGTAACCCTCGAATCATAGTTCCTTGAATCATATGCTAGCTTTTAGTTTTCCCAAAGTCACAACTGTTAGGTTTCTAAAATCCTTTTTGTTTCCATCAATAACCTAATCCTAAACTCTTTCAAAACCTCCAGATACTTCTGATTTGCTTCAGTCTGGACTGGGGACCCCACACCCCATGCCTGACCTCCGCCCCCACCCTTTCTTCTGTGGAAAGTGCTTTAGCTCCCAGGTGCCTTTGCACTGCTTTTGTCTTACTCCCTTGTTTGGAGGAATCACATCTTTCCATAATGTCCTATGATGAGATATAAGAGGTATACTCTGGGGGATTCTGCTTATCCAAAAGTGCCTTTATCCCAAGTGTCACACCACTGATATTGTGGATCTGAAAATTCTGGACCGCAAGTCACTTATTGTCTGAGTTTCAAGGCCACTACTCCACATAACTTCTGACTTCCTACATCCTCAGCAGAAGTTGGAAGCTATTCTTATTTCCATGTATTTGAATATAATCAGGTTTGTATTCGTCTTCCTGAAGCTTATAAGGAAGCACTGTTTATCATCAGAATTTGAGAGTTTGTATATGATGTGCCTATGTTTATACACCTATACAATGTGAGTGTATTCCATGCTTCTAAAGTGGCTTCTGTTCTTTAGTTATGGGACATTCTTGAATCATTTTAATATTATTTCCCCCTTGATTTTGATTGTGTCCTCTTTTTGAAACTCCCACTGCTGATATTGGACTTTCTGGACTGGTCCCCGGATTTCTTGTATTTCCTTTCTTATCTTCTGTCTTAGTCAGTGACCTATTGCTGTGAAGAGACACCATGACCATAGCAACTCTTATAAAAGAAAGCATTTAATTGGGGCTGGCTTACCTTCAGAGATTTAGTCCATTGTTTTTATGGTGGAAAACATAGTAGGATGCAGGCAGCCACTCTGGAGAAGAAGCTGAGAGGCCTACATGGTCTACATCTGGATCCACAGGGAGCAGGAAAAAAGAGACACTGGAACTGCCCTGGGCTTTTCAAACCCCAAAGCATGCCCCACAGTAGCCCACTTCTTCTAACAAAGCCACACACCTCCTAATCCCTCTTATATGAGCCTATGGCGGCCACTCCTATTCAAACCACCACATCTTCTATCTCTGATTTTTGCTTTACTATTAGGAATATTTTCTCAACTTTATAAAAAAATTAGTATTTTCAAAATGTGTTTCATATTTTTAACTTTTGTGTATGTGTGCATGTGTGTGTATATTCTGTACATGTGTGGTTCAGGCACGATAATATACAGGTGTAGTTGCATGTAGAGGCAGAAAGGGCACAGGGTGTTTTCCCTCTGTCTCTCTCTACCTTATTCCCTTGAGAGAGTATCTCTCCCTGAGCTGGAAGCACACCTCTTCCCCCAGTCTCTCTCTGCCAATGCCGGGATTACACAAAGCCATACCTGAATTTTCTGTGGATGCTGAGGCTGTGTATTCAAGTCCCTGTGCCCGCACAGCAGCCTCCCCTACCCACTGAGCCACCTCTCCAGCACTTATTGCATAGCTTCTGAGTGATCTTATTTTGGACTTTGACCTTTTAATTATAACATGTTCCTACTTCAGGAGTTTAGTTCCCCCCCCCTCTCTGTCTCTCTGTCTCTTTCTCTCAAGTTGTTTTTCCTCCGTATGTCCTAATAACTCACATTCATATCAAAGACTTTCTAAGTGTCTGCCAGTTGGTGATTTCCTGCTCATGTTTGTGGGCGACAAATTAAAAGGCTGCTTGGATAACTGAGGCCTCGGGTGGCCTGGAGGCATTCAGTTTCACTGCCTCTTGACATTGACAGTCTGAGTCTTTGTTGGACTGGTGTTCTGTCAACACGGGGTGCTTAACAGCATCTGTAACTGCAGTAGCAAACACAAAAATTCTCTGCCTTTGCCTCCAGGCATTCCCAAATGTTCCACAGCGCATCAAAGCCGCCCCAGCTAAAGACCACTGCTGGGCATGGGGTTGGTATGTAGTCCTGGGTTCAATTACCAACACCAAAAAAACAAAAACAAAGAAAAACCCTTGCTGTGGAGTGCTGTGACTGGACATGACACGAGAACCTTAGATATCCCCAGGGCATCTTCAAGCTGTTCCCTGGGAAGGTTCCTTCCTCCACCTTCTTTTCAGCACAGATTGTCTTTCTCCTTTAACTGGACCCTGTTCTTTCTGCTTTCCTGGTCAGTAATCTGAGGCACTGGACCACACCCTGAGGATCTGGATTGCTCCCTGGTGTGCCCTGTGGTAGTCTGGGCAGGCTCACATTCTGGTGTAGTAATAATTAATTAAATTATTTAACAGTATTTATATTATATTTAATTGGTTGTCAGTGGTTGTTAATCTTTAAGCAGCCATTATAAATGAGCACACAGACACCGGATGGATTTTAACAAGCCTAGGCCTGGATTGTGCAATCCTAACCCATCTAAGATAGCTCATAATTCTATTTCCCAAATATGACCCCCCCATATATACATACGTCCCTTTGGACTGCTATTCTCCACGCTAAGCCAATGTTCCAGGACACGTGGAATGATATTCTTTAATCTAACCCATGGTGAGCATCCTCCTTCTTCCTGCTTCTGGCTGGAATGCCTTAATCCTCTGTCTAAAGCACAGACTTCCTGTTCTAATCTCAGGAAGTCCCACCTTTCTCTGTCTTTGCCCAATCTCAGGCCTCAGCATTTTATTTAACCAATAACACACAGCAAGCAGGACCAATTAATTAACATTTAGAATGCTTAACACAACCCCATCATTCTGGTCCTAGGATAATGATGCTTTCATTATTTCAAAGAACCAAAGTTGCTATGACCCCTTGAAGCATCCTAACTGATTGCAGCCAGGATCTGTGAAACACACCTGGAGCCTAGGAAGTGGCTTTGTTGTAACTTAAGCTGGAAGTGACCCCCTAAAGTTTCAGATGATGAAGACTTGATCCCTTGTGCAGTATTCAGAGGTGGGTGGGGTTCTGAGAACCAGTGGTCCTTCCTCAGTAGATCAATCCCTTGATGGAGGTGAGACAAGACAGAAAGACAGGAAAATCTAAGGCAGTGATTCTCAACTGCCTTACTGCTGAGACTCTTTAATACAGTTCCTCATGTTGTGGTAACCCCCAACCATAAAGTTATTTCATTGCTACTTCACAACTGTAATGTTGCTACTGTGTCTTCTACCACTCTCCATTTTATTTTTGGGTAGTATCTCTCCCTGAGCCTGGAGCTCACTGACTGACTGATCAGCGTATCAGATGACTCGTCATGAAAATATCTGATGTGCAGGATATATGATACACAGGTTGAGAAACATTGACCTAAGGGGGCATACGGGGAAGATGCCCCACGCTGGGATAGCTAGTTTACCTTTCCTGCTCACCTGAAGCTGATGGAACTGAAACTGCCTACAGAGAATGTTTGTTTTCCTAAGGAGATCTCAAGCAAGGAGATTAATTGCAAATGGGAGTCTGAGGAGACAGACTGATGTGTAATGTGTTTGCTATGCCAGCAGGAGGGCTTGTGTGCAGATACCCAACACTGAGGTAAAAGCTGGGCAAAATCTAGGCACAGGGGCACATGACTATAATCCTCCCACCACTGGGGAAGTGGCCACCGGAGAATCTTAGGGGCTTGCTAATCGATCAGTCAGTGTGAGCTTAGGCTCAGAGAGAAAGAGAGATACTACCTAAAAATAAGATGGGGAGTGATAGAAGACACCCGATGTCTACCTTTGGTCTCCATACACACATGGACATATACAACACATACGCACACTGAAACAAAACACAACAAAAAACTATACTTTCTTTGGCCAAATGTTAGTTATCTTTAGTTTTGCCCTGTCAGTATTCCTGTCACCCCTCAATCTGACAGTACACCTCATAAACCACATTATTTCATTTACGACCAGAAATTCTTTTAAGGTTCAAAGATATAAAACCTTGAATTATTTCAGAGAGTCTAAAACATATTTCAGCTGTCTTTCCCCTCCTAAGCTGTTAATTGCCCTGATTTGAGAGGTTCAAGATTTGATAAAATGCTACTAGTCGGTCACAAGCTCAGGAATTTGATTTTTTTTTTTTTAGTTGTCTTCTAGATATAGACTTAGAGATGCCTTTCATCTGGCTAAAACATCTCTGTCTAATCTATATACGGCTCTTCAGACAGAGGAAAAATGTTCACGCTTTTAAACCTAAAACTATAGTTCTGCTAGGACTCAAAGCCATGCGTCTACTCATGGTATCTTGCAGAACCTGTTAACTGTTTTTTCTACAACATGGATTTCAATACAAAAGGTAAGCATTTATATAAACTTTTAGGAAATCAAAAAAGTCATAAGACTTAGATCTACCTGCCACAGGTCAAAAGGACTCCAGATAAGTACACATGCCTGGTCCGGAAAATGGGATTTTCCCCTGGTCTTGGAATTCCTCCCTTTCCCCAGTTACTAGGAAATTTTAACTTCTGTCCCTAGTCTATATTTGTTTTAACGTGTTTTAACCTGGCTGACAGACTCCATCCAGGGATCACCTGGGGACTGCAAACTGCTGAGCTCTGGACTTGCTGCAAGCTGATATGGACCAGTCCCACCAATGTGATTGCTCTATCTTTCAATTGGATCAGCTAATCAGATACTTCTGATAAATACCTCATTGCCCAGCCTTTGATTAGCCCTTCAGTCTTCCTGGGGCCTGGCAATAATGTCCTAATGTCAGCTGGAAGTAGTTGCAGAAGAGAATACATCATCTAATACATTGTCCCACCTAACAGGTTGAAATGCTAAGTCGAAAGGAAACTCTCTATCGTAATGGACAAATTACTACTTATAATGCCAATTGACATACCAAAAACTGGGCCCAGATTTGTCAACTGGTAGATTCATTAACTATAGTTGTATAATATGATAGGACACTTGACCTGCTTTATGCAAGAGAAAGAAATATTATATGGCTTTTAAGAAATTATTATTTCTATACAAACCATTCGGGATTATAAACTGACGATGTTTAAAAAAAATTACAAAAAGGAGATCTGAAATCAAATAAATGACTGGTGCCCCATCCATTCCCAGGTTCCTTCTAGATAGTAATTCTGATGGTTATTAGATCCAAAAATAAACAAATTCCCATCATAGGGTCAAAGATTTGACGAATATGCAACTCCAGGGGAGAAGGCCCATCTGCCCAGGAATCAGGTAAATTCCTGGTATGTTGGGGATTGTAGTTCTTGGGAAATAGCAAAGGCTCCTGGGAAAGTATTATGGCCTATAGGTTTATCTTTTTAAGCTCCTGTAACACATAACTCAAGTTCATTCCCAGGTGGGAAATTCCGGGGAATGGTCCTGACCAAAGTCCATCTCTTGGTCAGTATTTAATATTTAATACAGCTTGCTTCAAATTGGCCCAAAATGGCAGAGTTGGTTTTTCTAGCTAATCTGAGGATCAACACCCACCACATTACCTGCCTTACCATACACAGCAGTGTCAGGGGACCAAGGCCTATGAAGTCATGAACACAGCAAAAATCTTTCCTCTTTTGAGGTTTTTTTTCTTTTGAGGTGTTTTTATGTCACAGTAATTTTAAAAATGATTGATACATATTCCTTTATTTCTAATCTTAAAGTGTTCATATATTAACTATCCTCGGAGTCTCCTCTTAATCGTAAACGTTGCAAAGGACAAGATGAAGGGAAGTTGTTTTTTCCTCCCCATGAATTCCAATAGACACCCCAGTTCTACCTCCAGAATTGAACTTTTCATGCATGAAGCAAATAAAATATATATCTACTCAGTATATCTGTCACCTCCAAGACATCAATCGGGGTCCCCAGTGCTTCCCTAAGGGACTCTGGACAAGGTTCACTCAACACTCCTCCCAAGTTCCTACCATTAGCACTAAATCCCAGTCCTTCTTCCTGTGCTGGGGCACTTGGAGTCTCCACTGCTCACACCTCCATCCTCCTTGAGACTGACTCACTGGGTCAGGACCAGAGTGAGATCTCCTCCCCACCCCCAGGATTAATCACAGCATGCGGTCTGCTCAAAAAAAAAAATGGCTCTGCCGGGCGGTGGTGGCGCACGCCTTTAATCCCAGCACTTGGGAGGCAGAGGCAGGTGGATCTTTGTGAGTTCAAGGCCAGCCTGGTCTACAAAGTGAGTCCAGGACAGCCAAGGATACACAGAGAAACCCTGTCTCGAAAAACCAAAAAAAAAAAAAAAAATGGCTCTGGATGGAAGTATAAAAAGTGAACGCATGTGGCTGGGCTCACAATGTGAGAGGTCAAGGCTTGCTGTTCATAGAGACTGCAGAAATGGCTCTAAAATTCAGAGAAGCTGCAGTCCTGATACAAGCCCAGGGTACTCCAGTACTGCCCAAGTGATGGAGAGGATCCCTGGACCCCGTTCCAGGAGTCTATTCTTCAGAAATACCCAGATCAAAGGCCTTTGTCACCTGGATGTGTGGGAAAGTCTAAAGTCTGCACCACTGCCTAGTGGTTTTGGTATTTGTGACTGATGATGTGTGTGCGTGTGTGTGTGTGTGCGTGTGTGCGTGTGATGTTATATGCATTTGGTGTGAAAGCACAGCCTGTCATGCATGTCATCCTGCTGCCAGCAGGGATGAGTCTGGAGGGAAGGGTGTGTTTGGTCGGCTGGGGCCTTTCTGAGATACTTTCACTCCCACACACACATAGATACTCCTACACACAGCAGCAACAAAGAGTCTTGGCTAACGTCCTGGTCTGCAGGGCCACCACAGCAAAACAGCATGGGTGGGTGACTTAGCCATCAGGAATTTAGTGTCTGGGTTCTGGAGGCTGGAAGCAGAGGTCAGCAGGGTTAGTTTCTCCCTGGGCGTCTCTCACTGTCTCCCAGTGGCCTTCCGTGGCCCTCCCTGGGTGGTGTAGGCAGAGGTGCTTCTGTGAATGTCACACTCTCTTCTTATAAAGAATACCAGTCAGAGTGGGTTGAGGCCCACCCAGAAGGTTTCATCTTTGCTTACTCACGTCCTTAAAGATGTTCAAATGTATGGCTACATGTCCACATACAATCACATCCTCTGGTGCTGTGCTGGATAGTTTTAAATCGACTTGACACGAGGTAAAGTCATCTGAGAGGAGGGAACCTCAATTCCAAAAAAAAAAAAAAGCCTCCATGAGATCAGGCTATAGGAGAGCCTGGTGGGAGGGGGGTATTTTTTAAATCGGTGATTGATGGGGAAGGTCCAGCAATAGTGGTGCTTGGTCATGAGGTTTCATCACAGCAATAGTGACCCTAAATAAGACAGGTACTAAGAGTTGGAACTCCCATACCTGTCTGGGGCTGAGCAGGAGTCATCTCCTAATAAATAGGCAGGCTGGTCATTCTCCAAGAGCGGCACCTCTCAAGGGTACTGAGATAGTTTAAAGGGTGCTGGCCCTAGGCTGTGTGTCCCTCTTGGCTCTGTCTTGCAGTGGGGCCAACCTGGCACAAGCCTATGTGATTCTCAAACTGGGCATGGGTGATGCTGACATTTGAGTGTACAGAAACCAGTAGAGGCAGGCCCTGAGTGTGTCCCTTCCTTTCCATGGCATCGAGTTGGTGTCACACATTTGGATCCCCTCTAAACTAATTCTCACTGAACAGACACTTCCCTAGGCTCCCATAACTCTGCCCCTTTACCCCGTCTCCCAGACAGGACAGTGGCCCCAGCCATCAGCAATCTCTGGGTTGTCCTGCTGCCTCCTCTAGCTATCTTCCCCACTTCTGTGACTCCAATCCCTTTGTGGTGATTGCTCTTAGATTAACCCTTTCTCCCACTGAAACTTAACTTTCCAAGAGTCTTCCAGGTAGAAGGTGAGGCTGAGGGTCCAGGATAGAGCAGATCCTCAGTAATAGGGGCGGGTGGGTATCCTCCATGCTTGCAGAGACTATCTGCTCTACACTCATGTGTGTTGGTCCAACACACACTCAAGTCCCTTATATTTAATAAGGTGTGATGCTGTAACCCTGCAGCAGAAAGGGAGCCATTCTAAAGGAAGACACTTGTGCCCCTCCCTCCCACTATCAGGCTATTGAGACAATGAACCCCAAGGAACTGGGATTTCCCAGAGTCTCATGGTGAGAAACAGGAAAGGCTGGGCTCTTTGTCTCTCAGAAAGGGATTTCACACTGTTCTGACAACTGGAAGGACAGCCCAGGAGCAAGAAGCTGAGACAATTATGAGTCACTGATGAGCAAGACCACCCGCTGACCTGGACTGCTTAGCTGTGCATCCTCTTGCCTTCCATTTAAGAACTGTCTCATGTCAGAACCCTCAAGATGGATTTGCAAGTCACTGGACTTCTCTGTTACTTGTGCTGAATTGAATAAATCTCCTCTCTCTCTTCTTTGATCCCATCTGCCTCTTTAATTGGCCTATTGAGGACAAGTGGCCAGCCCTGGCTTGTTAGGCCCCACCCAAGTTCTGAGGACTCTAATATGGGGTGTGTTCCATGTTACACAAGATACATGGGCTTGACGTCTGTTTTAGGGTAGGAATAGTTGGCATAGGCCCTAGGGGAGCTTGCTTCACAGCCCAGGAACCACTGGGGGCTTATCGCCTACAGCCTAGTAGGCTGTAGGCCACCATTGGTAACCCAGAACCCCCATCAAACAGTCCCTGCAAACAGCAATCCACCAGACACCCTGAATGGTCTTTGTGGGATACAGGTACAGCCTGTGACCTCTGTTTCTGTCACCCCCAGACCCTGTCTTTGTGTATTGCTTCCACTTTCCCAGAGTTGATGACCCACTCACACTCTGGCCTCAGAAATACCACAGGATACACCTCCTGGTAGAAGGGCCCCTGATCTTCCTCTGACTTCAGAGGCTCTGTACCTTGCCCACTTTCTTGGTGTGCAAGAAGTCTCTTGGAGAGTACCCTTGACATCCTTCTTCCCTGTCCCAGTCTCTGTGGAGCTGTCAGCTGCTTGGCTTGACTCCCTTCTGACTGCAATAGTCCTGTCTCTACCAGTCAACAAAGCCCTTTAGAGAGGAGGTCTTAGCCAGGGAAGTCCCTGGACACAGCTCCAGCAGGGAGGCCCCAAAGCAAGGCCATCCCATAAAATACGTACCAAGATTTGTATATATTTCCTAGTAGACACAACAAGAAAAACAAAAATAAACTGGAGGAATTAACCTTTAAGGTATTTTCTGTAACCAATTACATCTCATAAATGGCACATAAATAACATTTAAGTTATACAGAAAGCACTTTAGACTCTTTCTGTATACTGACTACTTAAAGCCAAGTGTGAACTCAGGATGATGGCTCAACCAGTAAAGACACTTGCCTCCAAGCCCAGTGACCTAAGTTGAATTCCAGGGACACATGGTGGAAGAAGAGAACACACTCAAGCAAGCTGTTCTCTGACCTCCTCACATGCATTATGACACACATACACACACACACACACACACACACACACACACACACAAAACACACTAAATGAAAAATATTAATTTAAAAATATCTAGCACGAAGTTTGTACTTAGACTGCTCCTCAGTCTGAAAAGCCCACTTCCAAAGGTTCAATGGACCTGTGTTGTAAGTAGCTGCCTTGCCATTGTGAGAATTTCCTGACAGGATGGCTGCCTCCACAACCCTCATTTCACCACGAGTAGTCATCGAACCTAGCACTCAAGGAGAGCACACAGAGTCCTTTTGAAAACATGGGTCAGTGGATAGGGGCTTGCCTAGCATGCCTGAGGACCTGGGTTTGATCCCCAGTGCCCATAGAACCATGCTGGGTGGCTCACACCTGTAACCCTATTACACTATTGGTAGAAACAGAAGAGTCCAGAGCTCAAGGTCATCTTCAACTATGTGGTGAGTTTGAAACCAGCTCAAGAGCAGTAATGACTCCATTCTCTTTCCTCTTCCACTACATGGTCCATTCATGCTGTTATTATAGACTACTGAGATGAGGTGACTTAAAAGGGCAGAGATTTGTTTTCTTACCATCCTGGAGGCCAAGGAGTCCAATGTCAAGGTGCCAGGAGGCTTTGTTGTCTACTTAGGGAGGGCTTCTCTGCTTCAAAGGAGGCGTGTGTTGCTGGGGAAGGGGGGGCAGGGGAGGGAAAGCCTTGTCTTCCCTCAGCCCAAAGCAGAAAAACAAGCAGTCTGAATTGCACTGAGAGCCTCCTTTTATTCCCCCAACATAACATTTTTTTTTTTTTTGGTTTTTCGAGACAGGGTTTCTCTGTGTAACAGCCCTGGCTGTCCTGGACTTGCTTTGTAGACCAGGCTGGCCTCGAACTCACAGAGATCCGCCTGCCTCTGCCTCCCAAGTGCTGGGATTAAAGGCGTGCGCCACCACGCCCGGCTAACATAACATTTTTATTAATTATTTGGGAATTTTATATAATGTACCCCAATCACACCTGCTTCCCATTCCTCCCAGGTCCACCCTCCCCCCTGAAAGAACCCCAAAACAACAAAAAACCATCAAGTCCATTTTTTGTTACCCATATATTCACTGGCCAAACTCCCAGTGGCCAAGCCCTTTAAGAAAACTGAGTCCTCCCACCTCCAACCTCGCCAGAAGCCATCAACTATGAAGAGCCACAGTTCAGCATCTTTATCACAATTTTAAGGACTCTTTTCCATAGCTTCCTGTCTGGACTGTTCTTTTCTGGTAGAGGGGGCTTCTTAAGTGAGGGCTTTAATCTTGTTATTGCTATATCAAATACCTGTATCCTAGAGACCCATAGCACTAACATGTAACTCTGTCTCTGAGTTCATATGCTCCAAGACCCCATGTAAATGGAGTCATGGGATATTTATGTAAATATAGTCATGGGATATTTACCCTTTTCTTATTGGCTTACTTCACCCAACATGATGCCCAAAGGAGACATCCATGTTGTAGCGTGTGTCAGAAGCTCTTTCCACTTCAAGGCTAAGTAATTATTCCATGTATGACTATGTTGCATTTGCTGCATACTTGCATCTGTTGGTAGGTTCCTGGGCTGGTCCCACCTTCCAGCCACTAAGAATGCTGCCATGTGCATGTGATGTACACACTTGCCCTCAACCCATTCTGTTAGCACACCCCTTTTAACTCAAGCTTACTAAGAAGCAATGTATATAATTAAATTCATCTTCTTTGAGTACCATGAAATAAGCTTTGACCAGTACTGCAATTGAGATTAGACCATTGCTGTTTTTCCAGAAGGTTCTTTGAGCTGCTTTGCAAACAAGTCCTACTCCCCCACCTACCTCCATCTCTCATGACCCTGATCTGATTTCTGTTCCTATTATCTTGCTAACTCCACAGTGTCATTTAAGGACTCTAGTTTCGTTCCCTCAGTGTCATGCTTCTTAGATTTGCTCAGAGGACCACATACATCATGGGTTACTTTTCATTCCTGAGGGATATTTTATTGTGGAAGTGCTGCCATCAACTTTACTATTCTCAGATTGATGTGGACGATTGTGAATAACCCACCTGTGTCTCTTCCTGTTCCGGTCTTCAGGTAATGAGTAACCTCCAGTGGAGTTAGTTCTTCCAATCTTTTAAGAGCCCCTGGTCTTTGCAGCATCACCATACAACACTGATGTCTTGAGGAGGTAAACCTCGATTAGATTCAAAGGATCTGAGTGATAAGCACTTGGAAGGCTGTCAGGTGCCCCATCTTGAGGAACTTGGGAGGAGACAAGGCCCTGGATTGTTGAATTAGGCCTTCCAAGCCTGAACATAAGTCCCAGATGCTGGAGTTCAGTTCAAAGAAGTGAAGGTTGAAGGACTGGGAAAATGGGGTGAGGAGGTCTTACTGCTCACTGAACAAGGTGGAGGTGTCAAGCCCCACCTGGAAAACCTTTCAATGCCCACCCACAGCATACAGAAAGGAATGTGGGTGTGACTCTGAGAAAACTCTAAGGAGAGGACCTTGAGGCAACCCTGACTTGCAGCAGGCAAGGGTGAACGGCCAGAAGTAGCCTGTAATGGTCCACAGGAAACCTCTAAAACAATCCATCCCAGGTGGCATTACAGTTCCTGAGGAAGTCTAAAGGCCAGTGGCCCCAGCTGACATCTACTTAGGACAGCTTACCCTGTCCAACAGGTTCCTGTCTCCAGGCACCTCCCCATCCTCCACCCTGGGGACAATTGAGTGTGACATAAATGAATCCACAGATGAAGGGGATTAAACTTCACCAGAGAAACCTGTCCCTGTGTAGAACAAGGCTGGGTGCTCCGATGCACATGCCAGGGCCCAGTCTGGGTCAATTTAAGCTGCTTTGACAAAGTGCCTCAGACTCATTTCCTACAGTTCCAGGAGCAGAAAATCCCCAGTCAGGATGGTGGAGGTGTGGTGTGGTTCTGGGGAGGGCTGTCTTCTACAGACAGCTGCTTCCTCAAGCTGTTCCCTTCACGGGGCACTGATGCCATTCTCTAAGGCTCTCTAAAAGCTCACCTCAGAGGGCAAGATTTCAACAGGAATGAAAGGGGACACAGAAGTCAGTCAGTGACAATCCTGAGAATGAATCTCTTTAATGAAAAATGAATGTCTGTGCTTCTCATTATACTCTCTTGAGGATACTGTAGCCAGCATTTCCTGCTTGCTGTATGAGCAATGCCTGTTGACCACTCACCAGGGGTCATCCCAGCAACATTTAATTTTCACAATAACAGGGGTTATCCCAGATCCAAGTCTATAGATGCGAAAACTCCAGTGTGAGCACACTTCCTGCAGGTACTAGGTGTGAGTTCTGGATTCGGACGTGAGAGCATGTGATTTGAATCACTGTGATGGATGCGACCTCCTTTATAGCCGGCAAAATGGAGGTGTCCAATGAACACAACTCAGGCACAAGTCACTTAAAGAACATCATCATGAGTATGCACCTGCAACCAGTGGGTGTCTGCAGGGTGGTGCGATGGGAACTTTTCTCGTCCTATGGTTTTTGGGAGATTGGTTAAGGCAGTTCTTCCTAATTAATAGCCTTTCCATTAGCTCCTAGATTGAGTCACTTAAATGACTCTGCTCCCTGATTCCTCACTGTTAGGAATATTCTGGTTGCTGAATCTTTTAACACGTGCTGATCACTTCATTGGTGAGTCCCTAAGCTCAGAGTCAGACTTTCATAAGACACAGTGTAAATTGAATGCTTTCTGATCTTACAAGTGTTCCTACTTAGACTTACACCTTCGTCTACTTGCCCAACCATGTTCCACAGAATACACACAACAACGATGTGCTTTTCCCATGTTTGTTACCTACAAAGAATACCTTGAAGCCATTTGAGTCTCCATGTATTTGACTGTAAGGAAAAAAAAACAGATTTTCTTTTTTCTTTTCTGTGTTTCCTATGAGTTATTTGTATGATTTGGCAATTTTTCTATGAAGTGTCTTTTCTTGCTTAGATGTGAATTGAATGCTTTTTATATGTTAAAGATATGAACATATCATAGATGGCGAACATTTCTATCCAATTTACGATAACTTCTTTGAATATTCTTTTAAATTTCTCTGCATCTCTGTTTGTCTGTCTCTCTTCTCTGTGTGCATTCATGTCCATGTGTGGGCATGTGTGTGTCATGGCACATGTCTGGCAGCTGAAGGACCACCTCAGAGGCCTGTATGCACTCCAACATGTTTGAGAGAGGATCTCTTGATGTTTGTCACTTAATATTCCAGGCTAGCTAGCCCCAAAGTTCCCAGGGACTCTCCTCTCTTCACCTCCTCTCCTGCCATGGGAGCTGTGGTGATTACAGACCTGAAGACAGTTTTTGAGGATTCAAACGGGGACCTTGTGTAGCACACGCTTTATCTACTGAGCATCTCCTCTTGCCCGCCCTTAACTTCTAAATGGTATTTTATGTAGAAAACACAACACATTCCTTCCATACTGTTAGTAGCCTCCTATGAACACTGGCATCATTCTGGTGTTGCCAGCCTTGCTACTCACAGTTGTTCTTCTTAAGGCCTTCTTGCTTGTTTATCTAGACAGGGTTTCTCTATGTAGCCCTGGCTGTCCTTGAACTGACTCTGAATACAAGGCTGGCCTCGAACTCATAGATCCCCCTGCCTCTGCCTCTAGAGTGCTGGGATTAAAGGCTTGTACCACCAACACCCAGCAAGGGTTTTATTTCTAACAAACAAAGGTTTTAATTCGACCCAGGGTTAATTCTAACAAACAAAGGTTTAATTCGACCCAGGGCAGGCCTCCGGGAGTGGCGCCTTACTAGAGACGCTCCTGGCCACGGATCAGGACGCACACGGGTCAAAGGTCTCTCCTTCAGGGAAGAAGACCAAGGCTCAGCAGAAAGCCGTGGCCACCACAGAGGCCAAGCATCACACCTGACTCACAAGTGGAAACTGGGCACAGCCCGGAAAGGTACCTGGGGAGCGAAGGTCCAAGACCTGCGCTGGAGCCCCGCCCACGGGGCCCGCCCCTTCAAGTCGGGCGCGTTCTGACCTCTCAGCTCCTTCCGGCTGTGCCAGTGCCCGCCCTCCCCTCAAGTCATTGGTTGACTCTAAGTGCCCGCCCCCGGAAGACCCCCTTTTCGCAGCCAATCGGCGGGCACGGCGGCGGCGGAGCCTGGGGGCGAGGTACCCGGACCAGGAGCAGGGGCTGCGGGGTTGATTTGGGGGGTTAGGGCTCGTGCGGTCGCTTGTCACCGTGGGTTCGGTGGTGGCCTGCCACTCCAGGGCCGGTGCCCGTGTCCACGGAGGGCCGGTGCCGGCTTGCAGGAGGGGCAGGATGTGTGCTCCTTGGAAAGTTGGAGCCTGGCCTGTTTAGGCCCAGGGGCGGGGCCGTCTCAAATTTGTTTTGTCTCCTGCTTAAGGACACTCCTGTCACTGTAGGGAAACTGAGGCCTCTTCTGGCCTCCTCAGGTGTCAGGGGTTCAGAATTTGAGACTAGAGGGAGGTGCGTTGAGGCTGACTGTCCCCTTAAAGGGCCACTCGGAAGGGACCGACTCAGGAATGCCTAGAGTCCCATTCGAACCATTTGGAAGGGAAAGGTTAGTTGTGGCTGTGGCGTTTGGCTATAGGTCACAATAAAGGGACCATGAGGGTGTAATGAATGCAGAATGACCGTGAGAAACGGGCAAATTGAACTTTCATGGGCGTATTTCTGTTGCTTGCCTCATAGTCAAGTCAACCAGTGTCAAAATAAGAGACCTATGGTTGCTCTCAGCTTGTATCCTTTTTCTTGAAGACACCTTTGTATGCCTAACAGATTTTTGTACAAGGATTCTGAATGTAAGATTCTTGGTGTCAGGGAGCTGAGACCAGTGCTCACCTCACAGTACTCTGAGACATAAGTGGCATCTGTCAGTATGTGGGCTGAGGGAGGCACAGCTCTTGTTAGGGAAGAAGGGAAGGATTTTTTTTTTTTGCACATAGTAAGTAGTTAGGAAAAGTTTGATTTCTGCCTCAGTACCAGGTGGCCTAGTGTGAGAATATTCTCATTCTGTCCTGATGCTGTTTGTTGAATACTTGCAATATTAGGAAATTACTAATCAGACAGTTCTCTTTAGGAAGCCAGAGGAGAGTTAATAGCATTTGTGTGGAATTAACCTCAGGTTTTGATTTTCAGTTAAGAAAAATGAGGCAGAAGGAAGTGTTAGCCAAGACCTTCCAAGGCCCAGCAGTTGTCTGTAGGACTCCAAACAGCCACGTTTACATGTTCAAGAATGGCAGTGGGGACTCCGGGGACTCCTCTGAGGAAGAGTCACATCATGTGGTGTTACGACCCCGGGGTAAGGAGCGCCAGAAGAGCAGCATCCAACACCCTCAGCAGGCCGGAACCAGCAACATGGTGCTGCTGCAGCGGGAGCTGGCCCAGGAGGACAGCCTCAACAAGCTGGCTCTCCAGTATGGCTGCAAAGTAAGCTGACTCGGTCCTGGGTCCTGTACTCTGCCTTCCAGGCTTGAGAGAGACACAGGGGAGTCACTATAGGAGGGGGCCTTGACCTTCCTAATCCCTGTAGGTGGCTAGGATCCTATATAGCCAAGGATGGAAGCTGGTAGAAGCACCCCTCATTCAGAACTCTGGGCTCAGAAAGGGTCAATTAGTTGGGAACCTCACTTAAGGGTTCTTTTCCTTTGCCCTGCCCTGCATAGTGACACTATGAAACTGTATGGTCTTTTGGGTACACTGGATTTCAGATCTTAGGGGCTGGAGATGGTAGGTGGAATTTATCTTAAGTTCTCGTGGCATGCTTGCTTCTGTCACTACTTGTATTCTTCTGACTTTTTCTTGACAGTAGCTAACTGACTGGTAGGATTTTTTTTTCTTCTATTAGAACTGCATGGTCTAGCCTCTGTGCTGTGCATTTGTATAACCTTATCTTTCTCTTTAATTATGTTTTTAGCACTCAGAGTGATTAACAGTGGCAAAGTAAGTAGGAAAGCATTTCTGGAATCGCTCTTTTCTCCCGCATCGAAACAACTTGTTCCACGCTGCTAACCGCACGCTATATACTGACAGCAGCATTCTCCAAGGCTGCATCAGCTACACAATTTAAAAAAAAAATCTTTATCTCCTAAAAATTGTCTGTGGTTTATCTAACAAGATCCAAAGGAGCAAAAGAATGTGTGGTTGTGGCAGTCTTTCCCAAAGCAATAGAGGCTGGTCTCCAGGGACACATAGCATCTTTTAGTTGCATCAGCCTTTGCATTTGGATCTTATAATCTGCTTCTGTAGGCATAACGTATGCTTTATCAACCATGGACTGAAAAACAAAGCCTTCCCAACAAAGTTTCGAATGACTGAGTAGGCCTGTCAGAATGATGATCTCTAACAAATCCAGAATGGGTGTTTAATGTCTCCAGTAACTGGGCAGGTTCCTATTGGAGGTCAATACGTGTGGTGTTTGTTTAGTGCACAAAGAATGAAAGCTGTAAAGCTCCTTCTGTTTGCCAGTTTCAGGCCAAGATAAAAAGCATTCCTCAAGCCAGTTAGTTCAATAAGACTCTAAAACTGGTTGCTGAATAAAACAATCACACACAATAGACTTGAATAATAAACTCTGTGAATATAGTTTAAAAAAATAATTACATTCTAGAGAACCTTTTCAAAAGTAGCATGAGGAGAAGTTTAGAATTTGGCTTCCTGTCCCTCCCTTTCTGTTAGAAGCTTCATGTTATATGGTAAAATCCAGTCACGTTTCCGTGACCTTAGTCTGGAACGGAAATTCTCAGTCCGAAACTCCTGGCTTGGTGGCTGATTTCCTAACCTGCTTCTAGTGAGAAGTTGTCATCTCCCCAAGGTGAATTATCTTCTATTCAGGAAATAAGTTCCTGTACCTGCCCTACTTATGGGAAAGTGCCAAGGAGTGCCCGAGGAAGCCATCAGGGGTGGAGAGTCAGTGTGTGCCCAGGGCCAGCTGGGGCTTTGGTGAGCCTGTCTGGCCACTTGGTCATCTGGATTTCGGTGTAAGATGGTGCTGTTGCCTCAGGGGTTAGACAGGAAGGGTGACAGAGCTGGTCCTGTGTCACCTGAAGCTTCTGTTGCAGTTACAACGCTTTCCAAAATTTATCTGAAATTGTTCAAAGTAGAACAGTTGATTTCTAAGCTATTCATTAAGAGGTAAAACCCAAAGACCAAACAACCCAAAGCCCAAATTACTCAGCCAAAAAGAAGCTGGCTGTGGGTATAGTTTCTAGCCCTCACGTGCTTTGTCACTGGGGCCCCAGCAGGCCGAGGGTCTCCGTGGGTTCTGGTGTGGAGGAACATTGCGTGTTTATAATGCACGGCTTCTGTAGGTTGC
The DNA here is from genome assembly GCA_907164525.1 of Lophiomys imhausi. NCBI lineage: Eukaryota > Metazoa > Chordata > Mammalia > Rodentia > Muridae > Lophiomys > Lophiomys imhausi. The sequence continues at coordinate 5,705,374 of CAJQZJ010032551.1, forward strand.
AGATATCAAGAAAGTGAACAAGTTCATCAGAGAACAAGACCTGTATGCTTTGAAGTCGATCAAGATTCCCGTGAGAAATCATGGGATTCTCACAGAGACCCATCAAGAACTAACGCCCCTGGGGACCCCATCCTCTGAGACCAGAGTGACGCTGGCAGAAGTTCCTGAAGATGAAGATGCCGTAGGGGCAGCTGCCCAGGGCAAGCAGCTGACAGAGTTTTTCAAGGGGATTGATGAGAACATTGAGCGGGCTGTGCAGTCTGATGCCTTCCATGATGACAGCTGCTGTGTGGGGGCCCTAGATCAGCCACTGCTCCCCACAGCCCAGAAGCCACCAAGCGATGGTGCAGACTGCGGGATTCAGTGGTGGAACGCTGTCTTCCTTATGCTTCTCATTGGGATTGTGTTGCCAGTGTTCTATCTCGTCTACTTTAAGATACAAGCCACCGGGGAGGCCTCGAATAGCTTGAATGTAACTGTTGTCCCCAACAGCTCGATGACACCGAGCCCTGTTCCAGGGCAAGCCAACAAGCTGCCAATTCCAGTACCTACCCTCCCTACTTCGGGCAACCAGGTCAGTCCGACCACCCAAGCAGGCGTTTAAGCTCATTTTTTTCTAGGATTGGCAGGCTTTGGCCACTGGCTCTTTTGTGTAGCCGTCACCCACTGTTTGCTGGGGGTGTGGCATTTTGCTTCCTGAGATGTATGGACAGTTACAGAGGTTACCATGACGATCTGGATTGTATGGGCTGAGGAATGGCCCAGCCTAACGCAAGGATGCAGGAGCTCAGACATCTACCAAGATGGACCACCAAGACATCCACCTGACAAGAAAGACATTTACATGGAATTCATGGTTCTTTCTTAAAGACATGTAGGGCCCGGCTGTGAGCACCTGTACAGCCATTCTAGGTGGGCTCCTAAGTAGATGATGACAAGGGATCTGCAGTGTTGGCGCCCCCCAGTGTTGGGTGGGGTCAAAGGACTGTCACGGTGTGCCTGCCTGCTAAGGAGAGGGGTGAGCTCAGAGATATGTCCTGTGTCTAAACAGACCAAGGCACTCCACAGTACATCACTGAGTTTTAGAGTCACAGTGTGACAGCCTGACACATTTGCCTCTTCAGCTGGCCCCACTGAGGCAGCGGCATTTCAGAAGTGAGAAAGCCGCAAATCCAAACAGCCACCCTTTGATTTAAGCTACACCACCCAGATTCACACTAGGAGCCTCGCTAGTGATGGCTCCCTGGATTCTCCCAGGTGAGGAACACCTGCTGGCAAGGTTTGAAGGTACTACATCTGACATTAAGATTCTAACACATGTACCTTTGAGGCAAACCTGTGGCCAGACAAATGTTGCCAAGAACAGTAGTCTCCACCCCCCACCCCACCTGCCATGTGTACCTGAAGCAGTTTTCTTCCTGCTGCCTCCTTGACTCTGTTCTTTGGGTTATGTACTTAGAGTAAACTTGCAGATGTTGTGTCTCAGTGTTAAAAGCAGACACAATGTCAGCTTTCTGTTACTGTAACAAAATAATGTTAAGTAGAACAGGTTTATCTTGGCTCATGGTTTCAATCCATGGCCTGATGGTGAGGTCATATGGAGAAGAGTGTGTGGTAGAATAGATTGTTCTCATGACCAGGAAAAGAGAGGGGGAGACAGGACCTTGGGTTCCAGTGTCACCTTCAAGGTCACAATAAACATCTTGATTATGGAAGTGGTTTCTAACGTCCTACCAGTAGGCCCCGTTTCTTAAAGGTTCCACTCTGTCCCAATGCCAAGATGAGGACCAAGCCTTTAAGATATTTACTCTGGGGGGATATATCCAAACCACAACAAGTTGACTCCGGCTGTAAATGGCTATAAAGAGGACATCCCCATACTCCAGAGGGTACAAGTAGCCCAAGGTTTTCTCATCCACTCCCTGAAGACAGTAGCCATCCATGTCGGGCAAGGGGTGTGGGAAGAAGGGGTAAGTCAGCCTGCCTTGTCAAGCAGGGATAGTGCTGAGGTGTGTTGGGGGCTCAGCCTCAGAGCGAACAGAAGGCTAGCAGATTGCTCAGATAGTGGGCTTGGGGGGGTGGCGGCCACTTGACACTTAGGCCTGGAAATCTGATCAGAGGAGCAGAATAGTACTTGGGCCAGGTGTTCTGTCTGAAAAAAAAAACCACCCACAGTGCAAATAGCAAATTTGTGTTCATAACTAAATATTTGAGACCAAAAATGAGCCTGTGAATCTTAATAAACATCTTGATCATGCATGTGATTTCTATGTGGATGCTCATGACCACTGTGGCTGAAGTTTCTCTTAAACATTGTCACCCTTCATCAGGCAGGGTGCAGAGTCCCATGGGAAAATCATTTTTGCTAGACAAAGAATGTCTGTATTTTTTCTGTATTCAGTCTCAAGTGTTGGGGGTGGCTGTGAGTGCCAGTACACCATCCTGTGTGAGCTCCCAAGTAGAACACGGCAGGAGATCTGTAGTGTCAGTGCCCCCTGGGGTGGATGGGGCCAAATGACCATCACAGTGTCCCAGCCTGCCAAGGGTGGGGGATGGGCTTGGCTCAGAGATGGGGGTCTGTGTCTGGGTAGACCATGGTGCTATGCCATAGTATCAGTATGTCACTGAGTTTTAGACAAGTTACAGTTGTGACTTGTATTTCTGTATTTTTCTTAAGTGGAATAAAGTCATTTCTTCTGTGAAGGAACCATGAGTCTCTTTTCATATGTGGATATTGGTAAGAATTAAAACTGAGGGACAGCCTTGGAGAAGACGACAGTAGCCTCTGGCTCTGCTGTGCAAGTGTTTATGTGGCCAGGGAAGGACAGAGCAAGTGGTAAACAGCGCACTCTGGCCCACTGACCTACATAATATGCTTCATAATTCATTAGGTCTGTGGAAGGTCATAGAGTTCATTTTCTGCTAATCTATTGCATTTGGTTATCTGTGGTGCTTTTGAAAAGATTTTAAAGTTCTGTGCATATGTGTGTCTCTGGGTATGTGCATGTGAAGGTAGGCACCCTTGGACTTCAATGCAGTGTAAGACCCACCGAAGCCAGAGTTACAGGCAGTTGTGAGCTGCCTGATGTGGGTCCTCTGCAAGAGTGGCAAGCACTCTTAACAATGGGGTCACCTCTCCAGTCCCCATGAAAGTGGATCTTTTAAAGAAGTAACTCACCATCTTTTTGTTTGGGCATAATGCTTCATATAAAGCCCTAAGGAATCCTCTTAGCATTGGATGTGCTGATTTTATACAAGGGAGACAAGGCTCCAGGCTGGCTTGCTTGTGCACTGTCTGCCTGAACACCAGGGGGCAGAGAGAAGGGCAGATTCACTGAAGGATATGGATTTGACAGTTAGGGATAGACCACCGGGCCCTGGGCTATACCTACCTTGTAATGAAAGTCAAAGCCACACAAAAGATGGCTGCAGCCAGGAACCAAACATATTAAAGTATAACCTGTGGAGCTTGTTGTTCAATGGATGCCATGAGAGGGCAAGCATTTCCCACAGGACCTCCTACCTTCCCAATCCCCTCATGAGTGGGCCTTGCCTGTCACCACTTTATAGATAAAAAGCTAAGGGCCCACAGCTGAGAAATGGGGCTGCTCAAGGACCTGCCTGGGCTGGCAGCCTCAGAACTTGCGTTCTTCCTGTTCAGTAGCCTTATTGCCCTGCTACCCACAAGCCTGCTCTTTGGTGGGCCTGATGGAGGGCTGATGGCCTGTATGGTGTCAGCCCCTAGGACAGCTAGGTCCCTCTGAAAGCACAGGTGGTTGTGGCCTCTCGAGGCAAGGCTTTGGGAGAGAGTGGCAGAGAATTAGACAACTGTCCTGGCCGGCAGGAACACTGGCCTAGTTCCTACATCCCCTGCCCTAGTTCCCTCTGGTATTTGCTGGTGTAAACTCATTGGATATAGTCATTGAGCCAGAGACCCAGACTCCTCCCATGTCTAAAGAAGTCAGCCTGACTTGTGTTTTTAAAAGCCTCCCCACCTGCTGCATTCCTCCTGTGGCTCAGGATGGTGGGGGAGGGCTTATTCATGCATATTCCCAGGAGAAAGGGTTGTCTGGCCTCCCCAGGCTGAGAAGGACACACTGGAAGTATGGCTAGGATTGCAAAGCCGGGTGGCTCAGTGAAGCTGCTGAGGACAGGTGAGGCCAGTCTCACTGTCCCTGGAAGGAGCAGCATGGTGCTGGCAGTTTCAACCTATGACCTGTGCCCCCTCCTAGCCATCCTCAGGATTCTAGAAGGCTCCAGAGACTGCCTTACCAGTGGCATTTGTGTCAGCAGTGCCTCTCAACACTTCCCCAGGGGAGACTTCCCTAACTCTTTGGAAAGTGTTTGGCTAGTTAATTAAATAATTTAGTTTTGACACAACCCTGGCCTATAATTTGCTATGAAGACTAGGCCTGCCTCTGCTTCCTTAGTGCTGCCACGGAAGCGCTGGCCCAATGGCACGTCTGGCTGCATTTGGTTATTTTAGGTACTATTTTATTGCCCTGAATAAGGGACACATGCTACTTTTTATCTGTACTGTACCCATCCCACCATCCATTCACATACACTTTAGTTCATTAGCGTTTCAGAATACCAAGAGGTCATGTGATAACCAGACAGGGCCCCTGTTCCCTGCCCTCAAGGCGCTGGCTGATAAGATAGGAGGGTTCTGGACCCCAGAGAGGGGGATGGGCAATGTGCCAACTGGGGGAGAGTCATAGGATCTCTAGATGAGCTGACATTTCCTTAGCTGATACCCAGAAGGGCAGCGGGAGTCAGTGACACAGTGGACAGGTGCTTTTTAAGGAATGCTCTTTAGTGTAACCAAAGGACTACAGGGTGGAACATGGGGACCTGGTATGTAGGGGTGTAAATGGAGTTGGGAGAAATGTTGCCAGAATGTTTTGGGGCCAGATGTGCAACAACCTGAGTTCTACATTTAAGGGTCTGGCATGATTTCAGGGAAATTAGAGGTGGCTCATGATGCTCATCATGATGGTGTGGGGAGGCCGACACCATTGAATGACGCTTCCTTTCTATTTCTAATTCTTTTGTCTTAAGATTTGTGAGTTCGTATAGTTTCGTTTGATTTGGAAAATTGCAGTCATTTTCCTGATTGTTCTTCTCTAGTTACACCAAGAGCCGGTTGTTTGGTGTTGCAAATCTCATTAAGATTATATTCATTTTCATTCAACTTTTTCCTTCTTGTGATGTCTAATGCCGTCATCTCATTAAATGCCTCTTTTATTTTAGGTACTTTTAATTCCTAGAACTTTTTACATCTTTCAGCTTTTCCATCACTGAGTTCATGGCCCAAACATGTACTTACTGATAAGAACTGTTAACACGCCATCTGTTAACCCTACCACTCATGTCACTCGGTACCTATTTGGAGATCTCTCCACTCCTGGCTATAGATTTCACTGTTTTCCTGAATGCCTGCGAGTTTCTGGTTAGATGCTAAACACGGCAATATATTGTTGGATGCTATATCTTGCTGTCTTCTTAAAGACTACTATCCTCTGCTCTGGGGCAGTTACTTAGAGTGACGTTTGCTTCTTTTCAGGCTCATTTCTAAACACACATTTATGAACTTCTGTAGAAACTGAGAACGGAGGCACATCCACAGGATGGACGCTATGGTATAAAACAACGGTTTCCATGAGCTCGCTGTTCTAATGGAGTGGCTTTCAGATATGCCAAAGGTGCTGACTTGGACAGTAAACTAAAGGTTGGCTGTGGAGTGTAGAGGATGGGGACCAGGGATCCAGAGTGACATTTTTCTGAGATCTTATTGTATAGTCCCTAGAAAAGTAGCAATGGAGATCTGGGGATGTAACTCAGTAGAACGCTTCCCTAGCATGTGCAAGGTATAGTTCAGTTCCCAACACTGGGCCCCCAAAAGGACCTTAGGATGCCATTCATAGGCCCAAAACACAAATACATAAATATATCCAATTATGGTGGAAGGGCACACAAAATAGAAAAACACCTACAAGTGAGCCCAACTGTGTACCAAAGAACCATATACAAAGGAGACAGGAACAAAGTAGCTGCTAAGCATGATCTTGACTGAGTAATGTAAAGCCATGGCAGAGAACCCCCCTGCCTCAACCTCTCACGTGCTCTAATGTAGCCAGTATATGTGCATTCCTTAAGGGATGGGCTAGTAAATCTGCAATAGTTTCTGTATATACGAGAATGGACTGTGCCAAAAGATCATAGGTAAGGAGAGCTGGGGTTCTTCCCAGATGTGAAGCAAGCAAGCTACATACAAGTGACAGGAGGAATACAGGGTTGCAGCCAAGTGGATTCTGAGCAGCCTTGGCATGTCTGTGAGCGAGCATGCCCACAGGTGCCAGTGTGCAGACTGAACTCCAGTAACAATAAGCGAGCATACTTTCTGCCTAGATCTTGGTTTCAAAATGCCATTCTCTAATAAAATGAACGAGGAATCCTTGAGGAAGCACCTGGCCCACGTCAATGCGTGGGAAAACGCATGTATGAAATATCTTGTGGCGCTAGGAGCAAAAATATGCTGACGCCTGGTCAGGAAGTGCTGGAGAACTAGTGTGTCGACCTGATGGTGCTCCTGAAGGTCCAAACTAGAAGTCTGCGAACAAAATGACAGAATGCCACCCACAGACTAAAGTACATTGTTGTCAGTCCCTAAAGATGCAAGCATGGAAGTGGGAAGGGCAGCACACCTGGGTTTAATCCCAACTGATGAACTTAGAAAAAAATCAGGCAACGGCTGGCTACATGCATGACTGCTGAGGACAAGATGCAAAGTGGGCAAAAGCTGGGGAAATGTAGTATTCGAGTTACCTCCAAGATACTTACCAAATTACAAAAGGAAGACAGCACTTCACAGTGAAACCTGACAGGAACCTTCACTCTGGTGAAGGGACAGCCATGTGTAGTGAGACACTGACACCATCAATTCCAGAACCAACTAGGACACATCACTTTGGGCTATTCTTGCCTAAATGTAGCAGCTCATCCCAGTCGCTATCCGCAGCTAAGTGGTGTTCAGCAGGACAGGTGGCTGGGGGCGGGCTGCGGCCCTCCAGCTGGCACGGGGCTCTGAAAACCTCTTTCTTGGCTGGTGCCACTCAGACACGCAATCAGCTTAAAGCAGATAAAGGCAAGGCACCCATGGGAGCTGACTAGGAACTCGAAGTGAATTGGTATTAAGTAGCTGCAGCTGTGATTAGAATATTTTTAGCCACAGGACTCGAACAGCTTTCAAAACCTGCTAATAAGAGCTCCATTATAGCCAGCAAGCAAAACCAGTGCAAAAAATTAACTTGATTTGACACCCAGAATCTGCTTAGCTAGGAGCTGGCTCACAAGTCAAAGGAGAGAAATTTTTTTTTAAATTTACTGTGGATTTGGACAACTGTTTGAAACTTTTCTGGTTTCTGGCTTAGTTATAATCAGAGAGTGGGAAGGACCTACTGGTGTGCTGTAATAGACAGCTCTCTGTAAAACACAACTCCAAAGTACAGCTGTCTCTTGTTGCTTCGACCTCAGTACTGTGTATGTAATCTGCACTGAGCTAATTTCACATTGTAACCCTTACAGGTAAATGGGATATGATAGTACGTGCTAACATCCACTCTCCTCAACACTTCGGACTGCTGCCTGTGAGCATAGCAGTTCTTGGAGACCCAATGGATTTCATGGAGTTGCCACATAGCCAGGTTGATACTGGGGAACAGATGGCTGGATGCTTCCTACAAGCTCCAGGACTGTCTAGATGCCACAAGCTGAGACTGGGGAGCAGGGATGCCTGGTGGCCACACCAGAGCTGTTTCCTCAGGCAAACATGACAGAGTCTGGATGTATGGTAAAAGCCAGGCCATCTTTACTGGAGTGAGTGCAGGAGACAAATTGCTTACAACAACCTCTAGCATTGTCTTAACCATTTGATAAAAACTTCACTATAATATTTATTGTATAATGAAGAAAAAACAACACATTCAGGGGAAAATTGAGATTAACTTATTTTTCTTAAAAGGTTCATCTCAAGGATGGCAACAAAGTCCAGCTTGTGCCGCCAAACGGTTTTACATGATCAAACCGCGTACAGCTTCTTTGTGTGAACTGTTGACTACAAACATTTACCAAATACATAAATCTCTTTTAAAAAAGCCATTTTAAATATAGCAAAGCAGTGTCTTCTTGCACAGCAAAGTGAAGAAAGTTTCTACAGAGAAATAAAAGTTTTACATTTGTAAAGTCTTTTTCACATTCTAATCATCTAGCTTTTTATGTTCCAATGCCAGGAGTTTTCAGGTTCTGTATTTACTATGTATTTCTTGTGCGCATGATGGTTAATACAGAAATTATGTTAATACATTATTAGTTGTCTTTACAGTTGAAAGGAAATGATGAAACATGTATTGTTCTTTTAGAACAAACCCCTGATTTAGTTTTATAACACAATGGATGTAATTAGGGCTCAAAGGATGGAGTTTTGACTGGGACCACCTGTGTTCACACAATGGTGACTTTCTCTCTCAGTGTAGAACCACTTAGAGTTCTGAGGAAGTAAAGCTGGTGGGGACTTCCTATGTCCAGTGCAGCTTAAGCTTTTTTTGTTTTTATTTTTAATAATAAAATATGTTATCTGAAGGGAGAAAATTTTCCTGTGATGGTGTCTTATACAAAACACATGAGTCTCAAAGGGTAAGAAAAGTCAGTTTTACAGCAACACCGTCAGTGTCCTTCCTGCTCTAGGTTGGCTTCCACCAAGAGTTGTGGATGTGGATGTGTTCACACATGAGTATCTGGGTGAAGGATGTCAAGCCCATATGCTCCAAATCACATTGGGCACATAGGAAAAGATTAACAGTCAGATATTCAGTTCCTGAAAACGGAATACATTGTGACTTGGTCAGTGTAATTTAAATACAAACTCCGAGCCTTGTGTGATATTACTTTAGAAAACAGTAGTTGTACTGATTATAAACCTGCATAGAAAGAAAGACTATTGAGATACAGTCAGAAAAGCCATCTCATAAGGCACACAAGAAAATAGACAGTAAATGTGAATGTGTTAACTCCTATTCCAATATACAGCAGAAGTTCATGAACATGCATAAATAATAATGAAAGGGTCACTTAACACTTTCAAAGCTATAAATGGTTTACAAAGTGGTCAGGGTTATCTGGGAAATTCAGTGTTGGGAGACTGTCTTGTCTTAATTAGATATGACCTTATGAAGAATGTGCCTGTAAGTCAATTCAGTACATTTTGAGAAGAAAACCCAATCTTTTCTGAGTAAGAGCCAAACATTGAGACTATAGAGAGGAGACAAAACATCTTCCCCACTTTTTTTGGCTTCTATAACATGTGCTACCCAAAGTCAGTGAAGCAGTCTCCACGAGGAAGCCTGTGCTCACCACGGTGCATGCACCTAACACCATTGTGCCAGTCAGGAAGCCTGGCTGACAGTTGTCGAAACAACAGATGAGGAAACATCAAAAGGAGCGTAATTTAGGGGGAAGCAAAATGTAAGTAAAAACTGCAGGCAGCTGCTTAACATTGCTCAATATAAAATGCAGCCATTTTAAAATTCTTCTTAAGTTTTTCAGGAAAAGGAGTATTTAAAAATCTAGGATAAAAGATATACAGGACTTTGAATTTTGTTCATGGCACAAGCCCAGTAAACAGATGAATTTGCAATCACCAACGAGCTGTCTCCCTGTAAAAGTAAGGCCTTGTTCAAATCCAAGCTGAGGGCGGCACCAGTTTCTGTCAGGATAGCAAGAATCGTGCCAAGGATCTGCACCCCAAGAGAGCTGCTCCCCACACGCCCGTGCCTTCCCGTGCATGGACAGCTACAAACCCTAGTGGATTTTATTATCAGCTGCATGATTCTACCTTTAGAGTCAAGGAAAAAAGGATCCCTTTCCCTACAAATATTCCCCTAATTATTTACCACTTATAAAACCTTTGTGCTCATCTACTAGTCTGCCATTTTCTCTAATATTAGTTAAATTAGGTCATCTTTCTACTGTTTTTTTTTTCCTCACAAAAGGCAAATTTTAAGCAATGCCTTATAAAATCTGTTACAACACATTTTATATTTAGGCAGGATGAACTTAACACCAATTTTTGCCACTTTGCTATTTATGTACACATATAAAATATATAATGATGTTCACCCCATACAGCACAACATCACACATTCACCACCTGGGAGGGGAAACCCCTTTACACAATCCTCTGAAAAACTGGGCTAATAATTAAAATCCAAAGTACAGTATATTTAACAAAATAGTAAATATTAAACAGTGAATACTCTACTTAAGGACTTCGCCTTTCCCCCCAAATTGGCGGCAATCCACAAAAATATACTTTTTAATCTGGTGACCATACAATACATAGGTACTTACATCAAAGGTGATAATATATTTAAGATGCTATATACACAAAGAGTTTGGCTCAACTTTTAATTTACATATAGAATAATAAGTGTTCATGGCTTTTTTTTTCCAAGGTTCTGCTTGCAAGATATTGTTTTTTTCTCCCCTCTTAAAATAAAACTAAAAAGTTAAAACAAGATAAAGCTATTCTCTAAAAAAAAAAAAAAAGTTACAACATACAGCTTTGGCTTATATAAATAATTCAGCAGAATGTGTTCAAAAGTAGTGGATATAATTTTATATATAGTCATCAATTCATTAAGGGTGTTTTCTTTCATATAAAATATACATGACCTAAAATCAGTTTCTTTAATTTTTAAAGATATGAATGTAAAAGAAACTTCTGACATATTCCAATTATAACTTAATATATTAATTTTACTTTGTTAATGCTCTATATTTCTAGGCTAGTATTTCTGAATATTTCATGCGTGTTTTCTATTCTCTCTTTTTATTAGCTAAAAATCACTTCTTTGACCCAATACATTTTTTTGCACGTGCAAAACAGTTATGTGTGGGGCTTCTTGTTTATTGTTTGTTTGTTTGTTTAATATCAACAGCCCTTTCCCATGCACCCCTTTGCAATAGACCCATGCCAGGTTGGGTTATTAATATAAATGACATTTTATGTACAGTATTGCTTTCTTGGTTCCTGCTTTTCTACTGCTCTGTTCTACAAAGCATTTTTTTTTCTGAAGTAACTACAGTCACCGCACAGTTAAATAAAACAAATAAGGGGCCCCCTAGGTTTCTGCAGGCTAATGTGGAAGAATTATATATGGGTACACGGTTCTCTGAAAAAACTGTTTATCTTACGAAACAAGTAGTCCAAGGAAGTGCCAGACTGGTCTGTTTCTACAGGGTGCTTTGTCTGCCATGTGGACATACATCTGCAGACCTACAAGGAGATTGCAGTAAGTGCCTGATTTTGTGTATGCAACACACACCCACACATACACACACTCACACCCACATACATATATATGTAAAGGGATATATATGTATGTATATACATATAAATATACTGAACTCATGTCCTTATTCACCAACTTAAGATATGTAGGGCAGTTCACTGCAGTAACACAAAGAAGAAACATGAACTAGGAAGCCTTAGGTCACCCATGTGTCCATCCTCATGCGTTTTACAGAAGGGCTTTCTCTGTCCTCAGTATTTGGGGGTCGGCCAAGCACAATTGGAGAATGGAAGTCGCCCCGTGGATCTTCCCGGTCACTGCCATCATAGGAGCTGCTAGAGCTGCTCAGACTGTCCACAGGAGAGCGCCCCATTTCCTGCCGCGGTTGGGAAGGTGGAGGTTGTGGCTGCGGCTGCTGCTGGTGCTGGAAGCCTGATGGGGTCATTCTATCCCGGGGAGGTGAAATCGGCTCTGACTTAATGTTGATGTTCTGGTTGGTGTTAATAGACAAATTTGAACCCTGAGATAACTGCCCTCCAGCCCTGCAGAGAAACAACAGAGGTGAGATGGTCCCAAGGAAATGTGTGTAACTCACACAGCATAGCTCAGCAGACACTGCCTGCTTGTAAGATCGAGGGTCTAAGACCCCATATGCTGCAGTTCAACCCTGAAAACACAGCTTCAGTGTCTGGTGCTGCTAAAGAGAGACAACACGGACCTGAACTCTGTTCCCTGTCTGCTACCTCTCAGCATCTTTTGTACGGAGGACCGGTGACAGGCACATCTCCTCTGTTCACAATGGCCAGGAGATACAAATCTAATCACCCTGATTTTCCACAACAGCAAGTAGTTTCAGAAAGGCTAGGAACTTGGTTGGGGTAGTATGGGAGAGGGGACTTTTTCCCTATGTCTAAGCCTCAAGTCCTTTCCACTTATTTCCTGGAGTTTCTTGTTATTTATTAATTTTTTTGTCACCATGGCTCCCTATGAGGGATGGTCCTCAACTCCTGAGTCTTTCAGGTCCACCATTTTTAATGATTTCATGCAGAACAGGCCTAATCCTTCAAGAGCCATGTAGGCAAAACATTTTCCTAAGATGCTTTGCACTTTCACCCCTAACACAATTCTCCAGAGCACTACTGATTACAATCCACACGTGCAGTTACTTTACCATCCAAGAGGAAGGAACTACTGGCTGTCTGGACACAGTGGGCAGGAGGCTAAGGTACCCCAGCCCTGATCAGGTGCAAAGCAGGCAGCTGAGCTGCTGCTATGCTGTTCCTCTTCTGGATGCTCTCGTGTACTAGTTCCTTCCAATGTTCTGGGAGCCCAGTCTCTTCTGGGCACCACCAGAAATCCTCTTTGCCTCCCACCCTGCCCATAAGGAATATTCCTTTTACAAATGAGGCAGTTTGTGAACTAGGCCAGAAACAATCAAAGGAATCCTGTGGCGCCTGATTCACAAACAGGATATTCAATCTTAGTGTTCCTCTACTAAGATACAAGGAGAAAGCAAAAGGTACAGGCTTGCTGTCTTCTTCTCCAAAGCAAAAAGAACAAAAGGAGGCAGGTGAGCCCGACTGTTCTCAGCTACCTTTCCTCAGACTCAGAGGTGATGCTGGAAGCAACGGCTTGTTCATCTGTCAGTGAGTTAGAGGAGGCATCTGGGCATTAGGATCCCCTTGATACCTTCTGAGACTCTCCATGTTTAAAAGGAAAAGTTCTGCTCCCCAATTCCCTTCAAGGGATGCCTGCTTTGCTCACCATCCATGCTACTATCTAGAGCTCTGTTAAGAAAATACTTTCTTCCAACACTTGTATCTACATAAAAAGGAATCATGGCAAGGTTGTTCACGATAGCCTGCAAAACAAAAGACGAACTGACAGAAAGCGTTGTAGGCCATGTGCAAAGGCTCAGGGAGATTTCCAGTTACTCACACTAGAGAGCTGAGGGCTGCTTGTCCTAGATGGTGCTGCTGCCAGGCTGAAGCCTGCCCCAGAGACAGCATTCCAGGGGAGGTAAAGCCTTGCAGGGCTGACAGGTCAGCGCTGGTCAGTGAGTAATCTACAAAAGAAGGTTACTATTACCACAGTTATCAATGTAGATAAACATGCCTGCCCTCTGGGAAAAAGAGATAAACTGGACTGAACCTGAATCAACAAGTCTTGATGCCAAGCAAGACAGGAAAGAAAAAGAAGCTTCCTTATGTGCCAAGCTTAGAATGAAGACACTGAATTAACATCACGACACAATTAACTATATTTGCTTTAACACCTCTCCAACTGTGCATATCACCTCAAACTCATGAACATCTTTCTATGACACACAAGTCATTTTCTACAAATGTTTCAGTCACAATTGCTGTGACCAAGGCTTAGGACATTAGGTACTACTTACACGTAGTTACTTCAGCTCATCATTAACACTTGGGTTTTCCATTTAGCTCTGAGGAAAGGTGGCAAAAACACATCCTTTTAACTTTTTTCTCATGTCTCAAGAAAGGTGTTTAAAGTACTTTGTAGGCATTTGAATTATTGTGTAATTCAAATGCTGATTTCTGTACCTCCCATATCTGGTTTCAGTTCTTGTTCTGAGGAGCTCATGTCTCAATGTTATGTAAACACTGATCCCCAATTATTCTGAAATGCCAATAAATCAGCTTACTGTCAATCATTGAGCAGGGGAGAGAATAGGGCTGGACTTCTTGTCCTCCAGGGGAGGAGGAGTTAAGAAAAGGCAGAGGCAGAAGAGAGAAGGAGAGATTCAGCTGAAGCAGGAAGCCACAAAGTGCAAGTATCTCTGAGATTTACATTGGAGGGAAGCCAGATTAGAGCTGAGTGGGTTAAGAATAGAGTAATAACTGTTCAGTTTTTGTGTTGTGAAGTCTGTTTAACAAGTAATATAAGGAAGTCTCAATTATTTAGATGATAGCTGGGTTAAGGGGTAACCTGTGAAACTAACACAGTTATATAAAGTTACACCAACAGCAGTTGGTCTTCCTACTCAATTAATATTTTTTAAGGGTGGTGGGGGGAAAGGCTGAGTTGAGATGTTAACATTGGCACTCAGGTTTCTATATGCCCAGAGTATCTCAGCCCGAGGCCTGCCCTAGTGACTCTTCCAGTCCACAATTCTCTTTTGATTTCTTGGTCTGTCCAGTGACCCACTTGACATATTCCACTTGGCCATCTCTACAAACACCTTAATTTTTGCATAACCCAAATTGAACTCATGTTCTCCTCAAAGCTGTTCTTCCTTTCCTGGTACGTTGCAGCAACATTCCCAATGGCTCACGCCAGGAAACTGAGTGTTACTTCCCTTCTTTGCTGCATTCTTGCTTGAGCTGTCAAAAGCTCAATCTGCTCTGCTCTCCTTGCTGTCTCTCCAGCTTGTTGAGGTTCTAGTATAATCTTACTATTCTAGTCAGCACCACCAGTAAACTATTACATGGACTAGTATGCTACTCTCTATGACTTACTGGCATTCACTTAAAAAACAAAATTTCTTTATTATTTTAATTATGTGTATGGGTATCTGTGCACATGAGTAAAGGTTCCCACAGAGGCCAGAGAGTGTGCTGGACTCACCTGGAGCTGGAGTTACAGGCAGCTGTGAGCCATCTGAGGTGGGTACTGGGGTCTTGTGCAAGAGTAGCACCAATTCCTAACCACAGAGCCATCTCCTATGAGCACTGGGGCCAAAATGACTTTTTTAAAATAACAAATGAGACTGTGATGCTCTGTAACATACCCAACAAATCCCCACCTCTCCAGCTCAATTTTAACTGCCCTGCCTGTGACATTGGCCTTGTTCTGTCTGGTGGCCTCCTGCCTGTGCCCTTGTTGACAGACAGGCCCTGACACAAAAGGAACAGGTCTTTCCCAGCGCTGCTTGTCTTTCTCTTACCAGACCTCAGTTCTAGTACTGACTACATACTCTATTTACAGTGCCTGCTAGGGTACCTGTCACAAACATCAACACATCTTGAAGCTGGAGTGATGTTACTGATGGAAGTGTCTACGGTATTCACAGACTATTTTTTAAAGGTTGCTTTATTCATTCCTTTATTTATTGTCTGACACTTGATACTTGAATGTACAGAAAGAAAAACAACATACACAATAATTTGGCAAAAATAAACAAAATAGTCATTCTAAGAACGAGAGTAAAAGTGACCTTATATGGAATGAGACTGATGTTTAGAGAGAGAGTCACATGATTTTAAGAGAGGCTGGCTCTACTTTTAAAAAATTTAAAAAAAATTTTTTTTTTTTTTTTTTTTTGGTTTTTCGAGACAGGGTTTCTCTGAATATCCTGGCTGTCCTGGACTCGCTTTGTAGACCAGGCTGGCCTCGAACTCACAAAGATCCGCCTGCCTCTGCTGGGATTAAAGGCGTGCACCACCACTGCCCGGCTAATTTTTTGTTTTTTTAAGACAGGATTTCTTTGTGTATCTGAGTGTCCTGGACTCACTTTGTAGGCCAGGCTGGTCTTGAATTCACAGAGATCTGTCTGCCTCTGCCTCCTGAGTGCTGGGATTAAAGGCGTGTATCACCACATCCAGCTCTTCACTTTTTATATGTTTTGGTAATTCCTTTGAGACTTTGTAAAAATATATGTATGCAGTATTTTAAAATGCTAATACTTATATATATTCTTTAGAACCTAATGGTGTTTCTAAAAATGAGTTTTACAGTAGAATTTCCAGTACACTGGAATGCCTTCAATGAGACACACAGTACACTGCAATCTCACTCCGACACCCGATCCAACCTCAGCATCCTCAGCTTTACCCATCTGAGCAGCTTGACCTCTCAAGCTCTTTCCTTTCCTGTCTTCTTAACCTCAGAGTACACACTACAAAGTCTAACAGTGCAGGACTTCCCTACACATGCTCACCAGCTAAGCTGTGACTGTTTCCTCATCTGGAAAAAAGATATGGCCTTAACTCAGAATCTCTTATGCAGCACGTGACTGATGGACTGTAACAGAATTTCTGTAAGTGCTTAATCTCTGGTCTTCTCTGGAACTATTTCTGTGTAAGAAACAAACAATGGCTACAACTCATAGGCTACTAGGCATCTGATAGACTGGAGTGGTGTCTGTTTCCACACTGGTGTTTGGGAAGGTAAAGGGCACCCCCAAGGCTTGCTTTGTCAACAAGACCATTACAAGTTGTTGCTGTTCAAAAAGAACAGTACTTGGAGTTAAAGCACCAATCAAATGTATAAATTGCTTGTTCCTCCAGGTAGCTCCACACAGCAGTTTTAGTGCTGGTGCCAAAGCACTTACTCTGAAGTCTAAAATTAGGTGATCCCCACCACAATCCACTTATGAACATCATAAAAAAGTGACTTCCGTGCACGGGAGTCTCTGGACCACAGACAAGGTGAACTTACTGCTTTCCCAAAGTGAGGTATTTGGCTCAGCAAAGGAGAGAGTGAAAGCACATGTGCTTCCCACCTGTGTTAGTAACCACAGGGAACGGCTGCTGCACACCAGTTCTCCATACGCTCCACCTGGCTCTGTTCTCCATACGCTCCACCTGGCTCTGTTCTCCATACGCTCCACCTGGCTCCGTTCTCCATACGCTCCACCTGGCTCCGTTCTCCATACGCTCCACCTGGCTCCGTTCTCCATACGCTCCACCTGGCTCCGTTCTCCATACGCTCCACCTGGCTCTCTTCATGGTGATATTCCTAAACTAACTAACTTCCTTTTTTCTTTGTTGTTGTTTTTGAAGACAGGGTTTCTCTGTGTAGCCCTGGCTGTCCTGGAATTTACTCTGTAGACCAGTCTGGCCTCAAACTCAGAGATCCACCTGCCTCTGCCTCCTGAGTGCTGGGATTAAAGGCATGCACCGCCTGGATACTCCTACACTTTCTTAACAGTCTTCTGTCTTATGAGTATTTTAAGATGAAAAGTCTAAAAATCAAACAAATGAAAACCTCTTCTTAGCAGCAGAGTAACTGGCTGGGGGGAGAAGTGAAGAAGGTGATCATTTTCCTCTGAAGAGACAAATAACACAGACCAAGCCAGTAGCTAGGAGGAAAACATTTTGCCTTCCACAACCCTACGAGACCTTTGCTCTTTTCTAAAGCAGGTTTACAGCATAAAGACAAATAATTTGATTGCAAATGTGAGGAAGAACAAGATACTGTGCAATAAAAGACTTCATAAAAATATCTGAGCAGTTGGCTTCTACCTTCCTTGGTTGACTGTGTGTTACATATGACAACAGCTACTTGCTTCCTTCTCAAGAAGCAGTAAAAGGTCAGGCATGGTGGCGCACGCCTTTAATCCTAGCACTCAGGAGGCAGGGGAAGGTGGATCTCTGTGAGTCTGAGGCCAGCCTGTCTACAGAGAGAGTCCAGGACAGCCAGCACTGTTACACAGAGAAACCCTGTCTCACCCCACCTGCCTGAAAGAGCAGTGAATCTCACAGTGGAGAAGTGACTCACTCCATTCTATCCTCGATTCATTTCATGTAACTTTTCACAGGCCTAGCACTTAAAAAATATATATTTAAATTTGAAACAAAAACCCCAGAGATAATGTTCTCAATAAACACAGTACAGAATTACAGAAGTCCACCTTGTTTACAGAGTGGTCAGAGCTGAGGGCAGGGAGAGCCCCAGAAAGGCTCACCAGTGTTGTAGGCTGTCGGCATTGCTGAGTACACTAGTCCCTGCGGAGGCAAGCTTGGAGTTGTCACGGACACTACAGGGGTGGCCAGAGGCTGAGTGGCTTGGGAACTGCTTATCCTTTGGGCATTCTGTGGGAGATCAGAAAAAGATTAGGAGTAACTATGTGGTTCTTATGTTCAGACTGAATATTTTAAAAATAACTTTCAACTTAAATGTGATACTTTTCACAGTTTTATGTGAATGTCATTATTTCTTGAAACAGTGATGATACAAAATCTTAAAGATATTAATGGGAAGAACTAAATATTTAAAGAGATGTTTTTATATTAATTATTCATTTCCCCCTTTAAAAATACAGCATATTAATGCCAGACTCATTGTCTTAAAATAGAAACTTCCCTTACGGGCAACATCACTTTTGTGTGAGAGCTTAATGAGGACTTGGTGTCCTTACAAGTACTACCAGGCTACATTAAATGAGGTTCAGGAACCAGATCTACTTCCTCTGCAGTCTTTACAAACTATGTTTATGGTTTAGGTGGTGGCTTATTCCGAAAAGGTTGTGTTCTAGTTTCCCTCCTGGTTACCCTGCAGGTGACCTAGCTTTTAACAGCACATTCAGATCTATATCATTCTGGTCTCCCAGTTCTGTGAAAGGAAAGGTTGTAACTTTTTAAATAAGTAATTTTCAAAGGGCTGTTATGGAGTGCTATTAAACACTTATTGACTGGCTGTATCAGCATAGTAGTACCTTAGCCAGGTTGGGAATGAATAAAAACATTGACTATCTCCCCCCCCCCCCCCCACTTTCCTTTTCCTTTTGTCTTTTATTTCTCTCTGTCTCTGTCCCATCCCCTGCTGGCCTGGAACTTGTGATGTAGACCAGGTTTGCCTTAAACTCAGATACACCTGCCTCTGCCTGTTGGATTAAAGGACTGCCTATGCCTGGGGGAAAACTCAACTCTTAGATGAGAAAGCTATTTTAGGGCACCCCTTGTCTTTCATGCATAGGAATATGACAGTCAGTTTTTCTCCAACCTGACCAAAAGTTGGTCCAAGATCAAGGATCAGAGAACACAAGAGACTCCACAGTTTGTATACAAGAAAGATAAAGGACAACTATAATTTGTTTTTACGAATAAAGTTATAGCCTGATGACTGATATTTTAGGGGGAGGTCTATGTCACAACTGAAGAGTTCAAATGAGACTGTATTTTCTCTACCACTATTTTCAGAAAGCTGTGAGATGAACAGAAAGCCTTTGGCTAAACATGAATACCTAAAAGGTGGTCTTCTGAGGAGGCTCTGAACTCCAATTTCTTTTGTGTTAGTCCGTATTTCCTACACATCTTCTTATAGGACATCTGGGATACTATATGATCGGAGGTGTATACACATCTTCTTTTTTTTTTTTTTTCTTTTCGAGACAGGGTTTCTCTGTTTAACAGCTCTGGCTGTCCTGGACTCGCTTTGTAGACCAGGCTGGCCTCGAACTCGCAAAGATTCGCCTGCCTCTGCCTCCCAAGTGCTGGGATTAAAGGCGTGCGCCACCACCGCCCGGCTACACATCTTATAGGACATCTGGGATACTATATGATCGGAGGTGTATACACATCTTCTTATAGGACATCTGGGATACTATATCATCGGAGGTGTATACACATCTTCTTATAGGATATCTGGGATACTATATAATCGAGGTGTGCTGCCTGAGTCTTAGTCACTGATTCACCTCTTCTAAAGCCTGGAGGAGATCACCTCACTTCTCTGAACTCTTTAATTTGTTACAGAGAGAAGTCAGACATGTTTGTCCTGCCTGGCTTGCAGCGCTCCTGCTGATAACCACAGAGCAATCTTACTGTCCCCAGACTTTCTGTAGTTAAAATTTTACATTATTGGCAATTCAAATCGACAAATATATCTATATTCCTTCTGATCCACAGCCATCCCACTAAATCTGTAACAAGGTAAACTTGTTCTAGAAGTGCAAGGCTGCTAACAGTCTCTCTAGAGCCTCGCTCTTACCAGTACAGGCCCAGGAACTGGGGTCCTTTCTCTGCCTTCACTATGGATCAGAGACATCAACGATTATTTTAGGGCACAAACTGTTCTGAATAACTTTCTAAGTTCTAGTTGACTGCATTTCTGGTTCTGCTTTGCATTTTCAACTGATTCAATTTTTAGAGTGTGAATTAGCTTAAACTTTTAAGGAATGTGAAAGATTATATTTTCTAGTGATCTTTCTTGTTAC
The DNA here is from genome assembly GCA_907164525.1 of Lophiomys imhausi. Lineage (NCBI taxonomy): Eukaryota > Metazoa > Chordata > Mammalia > Rodentia > Muridae > Lophiomys > Lophiomys imhausi. The sequence goes on from CAJQZJ010032551.1 coordinate 5,725,624, forward strand.
AGAGAGAAGTCAGACATGTTTGACATTATTTTCATGATTTCCACATTTCAACACATTCAAAAACTATCTCTGTGACTCTTAAGTTACATGTTACTTCAGAGAAGGTAGAAAGTCATACACTGTTAAACATTGCTATGACAGGTGGAGACATATCTTAGTCTCAGCATCGAGTCAACAATTTCAATGAGTTTTTGAGTGAGGGATTTACTCTGGACGTAATTTGCTCTCAAACCAAACTAGGTGAAAAAATAGTACTGAGATAGTGTGGTGTAGATTATCCCACTTTAGACTTCGTCTTCATGGCAACTTCCTGGTATGACTTCAAAGACTGGGGTAGTAATGACACTCCATTATACTGGTTCTGCCCACCAAATCTGCAGCAGTGTGGTCCATGAATAAGTGACTTTCAGAACCACTAGAGGGCAAAACAGTGCTAGATAATTAAGGAAAGCATAGGACAACTATTTAAGGGTAAAGAGTGAGTCTAATATAATATGAATTATTTCAGTTTGAACCATAATGCAACCATTAAGGGTATTCTTAACTAAAGCATTCTCCCCAAAGATACTCATTGTATAATCTAGTATCACATTTATAGTTAATCAATGAGTGTATTTCAGATACCAATACTTAGGACATCCAAAACAAGCAAGCACAGAGCAAATAAAGGACCATCTCTTATTTTAAGGATAAAGAACAGATAACCTTATTCGAAAAGAAAAACTGCAAACCACAGCAGCATGCATAAACATGTAATGAGTAAATGAAACCAGTGGGTGCCTTGATGCCCCATGCTCTCATGCACCCCAACCCCTGTCCATGCTAAAATGTGAACATTTACAAGTTTTAATTCCTCTTAAACCCTAGTCATTATTTTGCAACTGACTTGGAATACATATGATGACATTTGTTGAGTTAAGGTTTTAGTTCCCAACGAAGAGCTAAGTTATTTTTAGTCAAATTTATTTTCTGGAGGAAAAGACAACAGAAAATATTTGTTTTGGAAAAATAGGTTAACAGCTACTTTTAAGAATCTAATATCTCCTGAAAGAAGTAAATGTGTGTGTGTTCAATTACAGACACTTATTTTCATAAACAGGGAACCCCCTTGTGGTTCAGACTGTCTCATGTAGGATGAAATAATCCCAACTCTGAAAAGGTGACCTCATAAAAAATGACATAATCTTTTTGAAAGAAAGAAACATAACACAAGATTCTGTGTTACAATCTGATGGACTCTGATGGTGATGTCATTTTCTAAAAATACTTCAATAATTTGGAGAGCCACATAAGGTATTTTCTGTATTTCCTTAGAAGAAAAAGCTTGAAGTGTCTTGTGCTCATGGACAGCTATTGTTTTTATGGGCTGTTTCAATGTCTCCCCCCCCAAAAAAAATGGACGAATATATACAACAATAAACATAGAAACTAAGATCAGTAGCACCAGTAGATTAATTTCTTGATTAAAAATGTTTGGATAGTGAAAAACAAATAAAAAATATCTTTGTAACAAAGGTTAGATAAAAACATTTAAAATAATTAGTACTTCTTATATAGTTTTCAACTCCCTTTAAGCAGGAAACCACACTCACCAACTCCAACTCCTCTTCCTCCGACTGTACTCAGCACATAAGAGGGATAAGAGAGTTAACTAACACTGCTGAAACTTGCAATAAGATCTTTCTTTAGAAAAACATGGCATTTAGATTCTAGTAGCTATTTACAACTTTATAGAGGTTATATATACAACAAATGATGTTTATTACTTGCCTCTATATTGTAGCTGATTTTTCAAAATAATAGAAAACTCTTTGAAATTCCCTAGTCAAGGATTTAAGGCCCCACCCTACCCTCTAATCCCACCTCTCCCTCTACCTACTCTTTAACTTTCAATATTTTATATTTTAATATTCCTTTTTATATGTTTATTAACTCGTTACATCTCAATCACAGCACCCTCCCTCCTCCACTCTCAATACCATCCTCATACCCTCTACCCCCTCCTTCTCCTATCATACTCCTCCAGTGTGGGGGGCCCATACATATCTGCCCCCCTCACTTCGCCAGTCACATAAGGGCTAAGAGCTTCCTCTTGCTCTAGGACGTGACTTGGCAGCTCTACTAGGGTAAAGTGTCCCACTAACAGATAACAAAGTCCATGACTGAGACTGCCCCATCCCCTACTTAAGGGATCTGTATGAGGACCAAGTTGGCTATCCTCTACATTTGTATAGGGGGTTCTAGGTCAAGTCTAAGCTTCTTTTCTTCTTATTTTGGTTAGTGTTTCAGTTGCTGTAAGCCTCTAGGGGTCTAGGTTAGTTGGTTTTGTTGATCTTCATGTGTTGATTTTGGTTCCTCCTCCCTCTCTTACATAGTGCTCCCAGAGCTCCACCTAATGTTTGACTGTGTGTCTCAGCATCTGTTTTGATCTGCTGCTGGATGGAGTTTCTCATAGAATAGTTATGCTAGGTTCCTGTTCCTTTGGGTCTGTGGGCTGTAGGATAGTTATCCTGTATTACATTGCTAACATCCAGTTATAAGTGAATACATGCCATGTGTATCTTTCTAGGTCTGGGTAAGCTCACTCAGGATGAGCTTTTCTAGTTCCATACATTTGGTTGCAAATTGCAAGATTTCCTTGTTTCTGATAGCCGAGTAGTATTCCATTGTGTAAACGTACCACAGGTTTTTGTTTGTTTGGTTTTTTTTTTCTATCCATTCTTCAGTTGAAGGGCATCTGGGTTGTTTCCAGTTTCTAGCTATTACAAATAAGGCTGCTATGAACATAGTTGAGGAGATGTCCTTGTGGTTTAGTGAAGAATCTTTTGGATATATGCCCAGGAGTGGTATGGCTGGGTCTTGAGGTAGAGATATAAACTTATTTGTTGCTTCAGGTTACATCTCCATCATATTGTCTTCTTTCTCCCCTTCCCAGCCCCGCCCTCCCACTCTCTACCCCCTAACCCTTCCATCCCACTCCTCTGGAGTGGAGTGTCCCTACATAACAGTTCCTCGCCCCAGCTCAGAAGTCATATGAGGGCCAAGAGCCTCCTCATACACTGGGGGCCTACAAGGCAGTACCACCAGTGAAAAGTGTCTCATTGCTAGGGAGAGAAAACTAAAAAACAAAAAGTCTATGTCCATGTGGCCTTTGGTGCACTGGTTATAGTACAGATATCCTGTACTATATAGCTAAAATCCTACTATAAGTGAATAGATGCCATGTGCATCTTTCTGAGTCTGGGTTAGCTCACTCAGGATGAGCTTCTCTACTTCCATCCATTTGGCTGCAAATTGCATAATTTCAATGTTTCTGATAGCTGAGTAATATTCCATTGTGTAGATGCACCACAGTTTTTTAATCCATTCTTCGGTTGAGGGACATCTGGGTTGTTTCCAGTTTCTGGCTATTACAAATAAGGCTGCTATGAGCATAGATGAGGAAACTTCCTTATGATTCTGAGAGGAGTCATTTGGGTGTATACCCAGAAGTGGTATGGCTGGGTCCTGAGGCAAAGCTATTCCAAGTTTTCTAAGATATCGCCATACTGACCTCCATAGTGGTTGCACAAGCCTGTACTCCCACCAGCAATGGAGTAGGTTTCCCCTTTCTCCACACCCTCACCAGCATGTGCTGTCATTTGAGCTTTTGATCTTAGCCATTCTGACAGGTGTGAGATGGAATCTCAGAGTCATCTTGAGTTGCATTTCTCTGATGATTAAGGATGTTGAGCATTTCTTCAAGTGTCTCCCAGCCATTAGGGATTTCTCCTTTGTGAATTCTCTATTTAGCTCTGTTCCCCATTTTTTGATTGGATTATTTGGTTTCGTGGCATTTAATTACTTGAGTTCTTTGTAGATTTTGGATATTAGACCTCTGTCAGATGTGGGGTTGGTGAAGATTTTCTCCCAGTCTGTAGGCTGCCATTTTGTTCGAATGACAGTGTCTTTTGTCTTACAGAAGATTTTCAGTTTCATGAGGTCCCATTTATTGATTGTTGGTCTCAGGTCCTGAGCTGTTGGTGTTCTGTTCAGGAAGTTGTCACCTGTGCCAATGAGTTCGAGGGTTTTTCCCACTTTTTCTTCTAGTAGATTTAGTGTGACCAGCCTTATGTTAAGGTCTTTGATGCACTTGGACTTGAGTTTTTTACAAGGTGATAAGTATGGGTCTAGTTTCTTTCTTTTACATGTGGACACCCAGTTGGACCAGCACCATTTGTTGAAAATGTTGTCCTTTTTCCATTGTGCAGTTTTGGCCTCTTTGTCAAAAATTAGGTGGCCATAGGTATGTGGGTCTATTTCTGGATCTTCAATTCGATTCCATTGATCTACTAGTCTGTTTCTATACCAATACCATGCTGTTTTTACTATTATTGGTCTGGAGTACAGCTTGACATCTGGGATGGTGATACCTTGATTTAGCTATTCTGGGATTTTGTTGTTCCATATGAAATTGAGAATAGCTTTTTCCAGGTCTATAAAGAATTGTGTTGGTATTTTTTATTTATTTATTTATTATGTATACAGTATTTGCTCTACATATGTGCCTGGGCACCAGATCTCAATGTAGATGGTTGCAAGCCACCATGTGGTTGCTGGGAATTGAACTCAGGACCTTTGGAAGAACAGCCAGTGCTCTTAACCTCTGAGCCATCTCTCCAGCCCTGTGTTGGTATTTTGATAGGAATTGCATTGAATCTATATATTGCTTTTGGTAGGATAGCCATTTTTATTATGTTGATCCTACCTATCCATGATCATGGGAGATCTTTCCATCTTCTAAAGGCCTCTTCAATTTCTTTCTTCAAGGGTTTGAAGTTCTTGTTGTATAGGTCCTTTACTTGCTTGGTTAGAGTTACCCCCAGATATTTTATATTGTTTGTGGCTATTGTGAAGGGGGTTGTTTCCCTTATTTCTTTCTCAGTCCATTTGTTTGTTGTATAAAGAAGGGCTTCTGACTTTTTTGAATTAATTTTGTATCCAGCCACCTTGCTGAAGGTGTTTATCAGCTGTAAGAGTTCTCTGGTGGAATTTTTAGGGTCGCTTATGATTACTATCATATTGTCTGCAAATAGGGATAATTTGACTTCTTCGTTTCCAATTTGTATCCCCTTGATCTCCTTTAGTTGTCTTGTTGCTCTAGCAAGAACTTCAAGTACTATATTGAAGAGATATGGTGAAAGTGGGCATCCTTGTCTTGTCCCTGAGTTTAGAGGAAATGTTTCAAGTTTGTCTCCATTTAATTTGATGTTGGCCACTGGCTTGCTGTACATTGCCTTTATTATTTCTAGGTACGGTCCAAGTTTACTAAGGTATCACCAGACTGATTTCCATAGTGGTTGTATTAGTTTGTACTCCCACCAGAAATAGAGGAGTGTTCCTCTACCTACTCTTACATGGGCCTCTCCTGCACACACCAATGCTCCCAGGATACTTCTAAGTGAAACACTATGTACTTACACATTTTAATCCCTGCATCACTACACCATCCAGCCACACAGTCTAAATGTCTGTCTCCTGCCAGACTCTGTTGTTAGGAAATTGTTGTGTGCTTTATTTTCCCAGTGGCCAGCAAAGCATTATAAAACACAACACATTGTTGTTAATAAATGCTATAGTTTTGAGTAATAACAAAAAAGTTTACCATTTGTAAATAATAGTATTAACATGAATAAAACTATCTTAGTGGAGGAAAACCTTGTATGTGAAGAAAAAGGAACTATTAAAATTTACAAATAGTAAAAACTGAATGAAATATGTTTTCTCCTTCTTTGAAGCAGTTATGATATAGTAATATACTAGAAACACTGTGATCATTGTTATTTTCCATTTTACATGAATAAGTCAAGTTTCTTCCAGTTTGTGAAGCTTCCTAAGCCTCACTGGTACAGAACCATAATCTTAAAGCAGGTTTCTCTGCAAATGAATTAAGTGAAAGAGGAAGGCAATAGATCATTTAGACAGCACAACAAACACTTAGCATACAGGTGGGCTCTATTTGCTATATTTGTTCAGCTACTCAGACATATCATTCCACTATCCCCAATTTATAAGACAGATGCAAAAATAATGTCAGACTCTTGTATGTGTAAAATGCAATGTACACTTTAAAGATATATGAAAACATTTTAATTTTCTACGGGGGTTCATGGTTTTGTTTCTTTCTGTGACTAGATATGATTGTACTAAGCAGTTTTCAAATGTAGTTTGGGTATTTCTAACACACTCTCTGTGCCTTATATGGCATTTTTAATTTCTTAAAGCTCCTAGCAGGCACTGTCTACCTGCAGGTGCCTGAGGAGCCATGCGAAGTGCTTGCTCTTTTCAGGCATACTTCTCTGCACCTTTGTGTTTTAACCTTTTTATTCCACAGCAATCAGTACCTGCAAGGGAGCTCCTTCGCACACCTTGCCCAGCTTTCTGAGGTTAACATCCCAAAGAAACTTTTGGGACTAGTGAGCACATTTGTAAAGTTTTGCCCTTCACTTAGATTCCAGCGGTTTTGGTGGAATGAATGGCATGAACTTCGGGAGAATACTTAACCTTATCAGAAGGCCAAGTATTTCTTTGTATCAGAAGGCGAAGTCTTCTTTGTATTTTATTACTAGTGATATTAAGCTGGTTACCTAAATTAAGGAAATGTCCTCCATGATTCTCCACTGTAAAAGTACAATTTCCCCTTTGTAAACAACACAAAGGGAAAGACAACTTGAAGGTGTGTAAATGATATGTTTCACTTCAATCACTTACCTGCTACCTGCAGCATTTATTTATTGGCTTCCCTGTAAAAGTTATGGCTCTCCTATGCTATTTTAAAGCTGTTTTCCTATTCTTTCTCTCTACCCCCTCTGGTTTTTTCAAGACAGGGTATTTCTGTGTAGCTCTGGCTGTCCTAGAAGTAGAACTCACTTTGTAATCCAGGCTAGCCTTGAATTCAGTGCCGCCTGCTTCTGCCTCCTGAGTGCTGGGATTAAAGGCATGTTTTAAGTTCCAGCTTTCCTATCTATTCTTTTTATTCTTCCAAATTTACTGATTAGATCTGCTATCTAATGAGGAGGTGTCACTACTTCCTTCCTTATGGAGATCTTATTCCTTGGGTGAAAATCTTAAACTATAGTAATTTAAATTTTTCTAGTTTTGGTAAACTGGGATGACTTTTTGAAAGACTGGTTCCTATGATCTTTTGATAACTACATCCTTATTCCCTGGCCCCTCTGGTTTATCTGTGTTTCCTTCCCTACACCAGTTCTACAACCCGCCATGTCTCCAAGGAGCCCTTAGTCTTTGAATTAGAGGATGGTGTTTAGATACCACAATCAGAGCACCAGGATCACTCAGCTACTAGATGAAATTACTCTAAAGAATTCTCAACAGACAGAACTAGAAAATACATGATGCTAAGTTGTGTATACACAGAAAATCTGTGATTGGTGACAGCCTGACTTCTTGTAATTCAAATGAACGCTAAACCAACATTCTCAAGCAGGCTCTCAAAAATGATCTTGTACTCACTTAAAAGGTGGACTGTATGTTTTTTATTTTGGGGTTTCAAAAGTTCTTTAAAATATTATTTCAGGCAGAGATTTGCAAATATTAATTTGTCAGTTGTCCTTTTATTCTTTGCATAATCTTTTATAGATCAACTTAAAATCTATGAATTCTAATATACAATTTCTTCCTTTATGGGTCACATGTTATTATTGTATGATGTTCTCCTGTAAGTTTTTCAATTTCACATGTTAACTCTGGGTCCATGATGAATTTTGACTGAGTTTTTCATAAAATATAAATATGAATCATCTTTTTTTGGGGGGGGCAGACAAATGGATAGTCAATCATATCAGAAACACAAGCTAGAATAACTTCTTTCTCCACTGAACTAACTCAATACTTCTGCCAAACCCAATTATGTGCATCTGCAGGATCTATTTCTGGGCTACTCTGTCTAATGATCTACTCGCCCATCCTTTTGTCAACATCACATTTGTAACTAGTGAAGCATTACAGCAGGTCTTATTTTTCTTCTTTTTTTAAATGTTTATTTATTACTTCAGGTTACTTCTCCATCATAGTGTCCTCTTTCCACCCCTCCCAGTCCCATCCTCCCACCCTCTACCCCCTATCCCTTCCATCCCACTCCTGTGGAGTGGAGTGTCCCTACATATCAGTCCCCACCCCAGTTCAGCAGTCATATGAGGGCTAAGAGCCTCCTCATACACTGGGGGACTACAGGGCGGCACCACTAGGGCAAAGTGTCTCATTGACAGGAAAAAAGTCTATGTCCATGTTCCCTTTGGTGCATTGGTTGTAGTATAGTTATCCTGTACCATATGGCTAAAATCCGACTATAAGTGAATAGATGCCATGTGCATCCTTCTGAGTCTGGGTTAGCTCACTCAGGATGAGCTTCTCTACTTCCATCCATTTGGCTGCAAATTGCATGATTTCATTGTTTCTAATAGCTGAGTAGTATTCCATTATGTAGATATACCACAGTTTTTAAATCCATTCTTCGGCTGAGGGACATCTGGGTTGTTTCCAGTTTCTAGCTATTACAAATGAGGCTGCTATGAACATAGATGAGGCAACTTCTTTGTGATTTGGTGAGGAATCATTTGGATGTATACCCAAAAATGGTATGGCTGGGTCTTGAGGTAGAGCTATTCCAAGTTTTCTAAGATATTGCCAGACTGATTTCCATAGTGGTTGTACAAGCTTGCACTCCCACCAGCAATGGAGGAGTGTTCCCCTTTCTTCACACTCTCACCAGCATGTGCTGTCATTTGAGCTTTTGATCTTAGCCATTCTGACAGGTGTGAGATGGAATCTCAGAATCTTCTTGAGTTGCATTTCTCTGATGATTAAGGATGCTGAGCATTTCTTCAAGTGTCCCTCAACCATTAGGGATTCCTCCTTTGTGAATTCTCTGTTTAGCTCTGTTCCCCATTTTTTGATTGGATTATTTGGTTTCTTGGCATTTAATTTCTTGAGTTCTTTGTAGATTTTGGATATTAGCCCTCTGTCAGATATGGGTTGGTGAAGATTTTTTTCCCAATCTGTAGGCTGCCGTTTTGTTCCAATGACAGTCTTTTGCCTTACAGAAGCAGGCCTTAAAACCAAATAGTGTCTTCCATTTTTGTTTGTTTTTATTTTAGGTCTTTTGCCTTTCCACATATATTTTAGAACATAGAGACTATGAATATATTTTGTGATATTTGCACTTGACTGTTTTTTTTTTTTCCTTCTTTCTTTTCTGGTATATATGTGTGCCATTTTAAACCTCAAATTCTACTTGCTCATTATTGGTATAATACAACAGACTACCATATTGGCTTTGTACTCTGATTCTGCTAAACTTACGGGCAGGCCCTACGTGTTGTATGTGACCAGTGCTGTTTGTTTGGTAGGTTCAGTATGAAAAACCGTGTCCTCTATGAATAGAAGAGACTGTAAGTTTCTTCCTTCCCCCTATGAACACACCTTAACTTTTCTTTTTTAATACACTGGGATAGGACTTCCAGTGCCACAGTGAATGTGAACAGTGATGGAAGACAAGCTAAGTACTGAGTAGCTTCTTACATTGGTCAAAGACGGGTGGTGTGTGTGGGAATTTGGGGATGCCTTCTGGTTAAGTGAATCTTTTAATTCTATTCATAAGTTTCTGTTTGTTTTATCATGAAATGTCACACTCTGCTAATATAGTGATTTATGTTGATTAATTCTCAAATACAAAATGTCCCTTGCATTCTTGAGATGAAATATGCCTTACCATCACCGACTGTCCTTCTTTTACAGTGAGTCATTCATCTGCCAATATATTGTTAAGGGTTTCTTTGTCTAGAGAGTCCATGAAGAATACTGGTTTATGGTTATTTTTCTTACAATGCCTTGTTCTGGTTTTTTATTAAGACAGATGCTGCCTAATACAATGAGAGAGAAATGTTCTCTCCACCCACTTTAATTTTTCTTTAAATATTTGATAGAATTTTCTAGGAAGCCATGTAGGTCTGGAATTTCTATTTTGGAAGATTTTAAAATGAGGAATTCAATTTCTTAATTTAGCATTCAGGTCAACTGAGTAATTTTCTAGTAGTCTGTATCTTTCAAGGAATTTTCTCTTTTTACCTAAGCCATCAAATCTATAGCATAGGATTGTCTGTGCTATTCCCTTATCTTTTCATATCATTTGAATTGTGCACCCCTTTCCATCCTTGGTACTTATATCCTGTGTCTTCTTATTGTCTTTGGTCAGTATGACTAGAAAATAATCAATTAATCTGAGGGAGAAAAAAAAAGTTGTTTTTTTTTTTTTTTTTGGTCTGATTGCTTTCCTCTACTACTTTTTTATTGTATTTTATTTTAAAATTCCTTAATTCCCTGTGTGTGCGTGCATAGGTGTGTGTGTAGGTCAGGGTCAGTGTGCAGGAGTCACTTCTTTCCTCCTACCATGTGAGTTCTTAGCACTGAAGTCAGGCTGTCAACTTTAGGAGGAGGTGCCTTGCCTGCTGTGCTGGTATAGTTTTATGTCAACTTGACACAGCTAGAGTTATCTGAAAGGCAGGAATCTCAATTGAGAAAATGCCCCCATAAGATCCAGCTGTAAGAACAGAGCTAAATAGAGATTTCACAAAGGAGGAATCCCTAATGGCTGAGAGACACTTGAAGAAATGCTCAACATCCTTAATCATTAGAGAAATGCAACTCAAGACAACTCTGAGATTCCATCTCACACCTGTCAGAATGGCTAAGATCAAAAGCTCAAATGAGAGCACATGCTGGCAAGGGTGTGGAGAAAGGGGAACCCTCCTCCATTGCTGGTGGGAGTGCAGGCTTGTGCAACCACTATGGAGGTCAATATGGCGTTATCTTAGAAAACTTGGAATAGCTTTGCCTCAGGACCCAGCCATACCACTTCTGGGTATACACCCAAATGACTCATCTCGGAATCACAAGGAAGTTTCCTCATCTATGCTCATAGCAGCCTTATTTGTAATAGCTAGAAACTGGAAACAACCCAGATGTCCCTCAACCGAAGAATGGATTAAAAAACTGTAGTGCATCTACACAATGGAATACTACTCAGCTATTAGAAACAATGAAATCATGCAATTTGCAGCCAAATGGATGGAAGTAGAGAAGCTCATCCTGAGTGAGCTGACCCAGACCCAGAAGGATGCACATGGCATCTTTTCACTTATAGTTGGATTTTAGCTATAAAGTACATGATATCTATACTACAACCAGCGCACCAAAGGGAACATGGACATAGACTTTTTTACCTGTCAATGCGACACTTTGCCCTAGTGGTGCTGCCTTGTATGGCCCCAGTGTATGAGGAGGCTCTTGGCCCTCATATGACTGCTGAACTGGGGCAGGAGACTGTTATGTAGGAACACTCCACCCCAGAGGAGTGGGATGGAAGGGATAGGAGGTAGAGGGTGGGTAGGACTGGGAGGGGTAGAAAGAGGACACTATGATGGAGATGTAACCTGAAGTAATGAACATTAAAAAAAAAATAAAGATCCAGCTGTAAGGGATTTTTGTAATTAGTGAATGATATGGGGGGGGGGCTAGCTCACTGTAAGTGATGCCATCCTGGGCTCGTGGTCCTGGGTTCTATAAGAAAGCAGACTGAGCAAGCTAATGGGAGCAAGCCAGTAAGCAGCACCCCTCCATGGCCTCTACATCAGCTCCTGCCTCCAGGTTCCTTCCCTGCTTGAGTTTCTGTCCTAACTTCCTTTGATGATATAGAAGTGACTGATATGTAGGGACACTCCACTCCAGAGGAGTGGGATGGAAAAGATAGGGGGTAGAGGGTGGGAGGGCGGGTGGGGGGGGTGGAAAGAGGGCACTGTGATGGAGATGTAACCTGAAGTAATAAACAAAAACAGACAAACAAAAAAGAAGTGTAAGTCAAATAAACCCTTTCTTCACCTACTTACTTTTGGGACGTGGTGTTTGATTACAGCAATAGAAACCCTAACAAAGATATCTGCTAAGCCATCTTGAAATCCCACACCTTTCTCTTTTTTTCTAATATAAGCATTTAATGCCATACAGTTCTTAAGCAGTATTCTAGATGGTCCTCAACATTTTGGTATTCTGTATTTTCGTGTTCAGTTAGTTATGTGTATTTTAAAAATGATTTACTTTATGTGTATGTAGGGGAAGGGCATGAAGTGGGAGCCCATGGGGGCCAGAAGAAAGCATCAGATCCTCTGGTGATGGAGTTACCTACCTGATGCAGGTAGGTCCTGATAACTGAAATATGGTTATCCACAAGAGCAGGAAGCACCCCTGACTACTGACTACCAGCTATATGTACTAAATTTCCTGTGATATTTTTTTTTCCTGAGGTCCACAGATTATTTAAAAGTGTAAGGCTCAGAGATCATAATAGAAGAGGGGGCAGAAAGACTTTAAGGGCTGGAAGTGGTGGGTGACTATAAGGAGTCAGTGTTTCCTAGACACACAGAGCAGGTGCGTACATCATCTCTCAGTTTTTGTGAGGCATGTACAAGACCCATGCAAGCTCAAGCTAGACAAAACTCCAGCATGGAGTTGGGGGAAGTGGGCACTGAGAAGCTACTGGCAGTGGACACCGCTGAGAGGGAGACTGGTTTCCTCCAAGGTGGGATCCCTGAAGGCCAGCCATACTCCAGGGCAGTTCCCAGACTGACACCACGAAGGAACTGTATAACTTTTGTTTTTTAGAAAAAAGGGGACACAAATTTCGGTGGATAGGAGGGGATCTGGATGGAGTTGTGGGAGGTGATGAAGATGATCAAAATACACTGTATGAAATACTCAAAAGAATTAATGAAAATATTATTTCTGAAAATAAATTTATAGTTATATTTCTAAATTAAGATTTTTTTTCTTGATTGTTTTCTGAGACTGATTTCTCCTGATTATGAACAGAGAGTTGGTTGTTGCAAATTTGCCAAGTTTTATTTTATGAAATAGAATGGTCTATTTTGGTGAAATGTTCTATAAATGTCTCATAACTTAATATAAAAAATGGCACCTTAATTATATGACCCACCTTCCTAAAGCAATAGCTCCAAGCTAATCTGAAAAAGCATCAAGTAAACTTTAACTGAAGGGCTTTCTACAGAACATGTAAGCTGTGTTCCTCAGAACACCAAGACCATTTAAGCAAAGTCTCAGAAACTTTCATAGCTTTGAAGAGTTGAGGAAGACATAACTAATAAATGAAATATGCTCTATAACCAATTCTGGTTCCTGACACAGAGAAAAAAGATGAAATTTAAAACTAAGGAAATGTGTGTGAATATGAACTTTATTTAATAATAATTTATAATATTGGATCATTAATGTTAATAACTGTACCATACTAAACTGTTAAAATTGTATATGAAATAGAAGGGAACTGTATGATTTTAGTAATCTTTCCAATGACTAAGAAGCTGTTCTAAAGTGAAGAGTTTATAAGCTCTTCATTCCATTTATTCCCTCTGTTCTTTGTTTCTCTCCATATAGTCAACATTTTGCTGACACCTTTATTACTTCCTCAAGAAGACTTTAACATTTCTTGTAGAGTAGTTCTGCTGGCAATAAATTTCTATTTTCTGTTTGAAAGGGCTTTGCATTTATTTTTTAAAAACATTTTTCTGGGTATAGTGATCTAAGGGGTTTTTTGTTTAATGCTGCTTCATTGTTTATCAGCTTGAAGTGAAGTATGATAGTAATTTCCACAGTTTGGTCTGTAAGTCACGTGTCTCTATTCACTGGCTATTTTTAAAAACTTCTATTTGCCCTTTGCTTTTAGCAGTTTGAATGTGTGTGTGTGTGTGTGTGTGTGTGTGTGCACTGGAAGTATTTATCCTACTGTGCTTGTTATCTCCCTTAGACCACTGTTGCTGCTGTTCTCTTTTTTTGGAATTCCACTTTCATACATGTTGCACTACATGTCTTGCAACTCTCAGATACTATTTGGTTTTGGTACTTCTCATATTTTGGTTTGGGTATTTTCTACTGCGTTACCTTGCTGGCACTGCCACTGCAACGTTTTAGTTACTTTTCTTAAGAACTAGACTGGGCTTGAAAGTTATTGTTGCTTCAGTATATTTAACACACACACACACACACACAGAGCAGCTTTAATTCAAACCCCTCTAAAGATGGGAAGTGGGGAGGCCAGATTCCCCCAGTGACTATTCCATCTTATCATCCCTTCTGTGATGTGCCATGGACTGCCTTCATGGTACACACCATGTCTTCTTGCTTCTCAACTATGAGTAGAAATACTGTCCTTTCTTCATTTCCAGATATAGTGAGATTTCTTCACTGTACTAACAGTGATAGTATTTGTTGTTCACCTCCTCATAGTATTTAGTCCATGGAAAAGAAAAAGCTTCAAACAAAGCTTGTCTCCACTCCAGTGGCCAGCGGGGTTTTCAGGTCTTTCTGGTTCTGTCTTGTTTTTTGTGCTGCACTCAGTGGGGTTCGTGGTGGAAAGCTTATAGAGAAGACAGACTTACCCTACACTGGAGCTTCAGGAGTTTCACTGCATGCTTGAGCTCCAGCAATTCACTAAGCACACTAGAACCAATATCTTTTCCCACAGTAACCATCCTTCTGTAGCCTCCAGGCCATCTGACCACTGTGAATTAACAGCACTAGACTGGGCTCTAAGGAAGCCTTCTTTTTCCAGTATGAAATTAAAAGCCACTCATTTTAAACTTCCTATTTTTTCAAATGAAAGACCCGCTCTGTCTTTTTTTTTAATTTTTTATTTATCTAATGTAGAGTTTGTGATTTAAACAAATCATGACTTAAAGATCCTGGGTATGTGTACTGCTGTCTTGGACAAGTACTAAATTTTAGTTCTGTTTTCTCATTTTTACCTAGTCACGATCATAACCTAATTGAGAATTAAATGAGAAAATAAATCTAGCATGTTACTGGTGCTGTGGAATCTATGAAAAACTACACAAATGTAGAATCACTACCTGAGCCTGACAGCATCATCTTCAGTTAACAAAACACAAATGGTAAGTTTAGAAACTTTAATATAAGCACCTGGCATATCAGTTAGTATGCTAATAGTCACACTAAAAATGTCTTTAGAACTTGCATATATATTCTAAAATTGTCTACAAAAAGCTAAGGAGGCTATACATTCTGTTCTTCACATGTAAAGACAGTTCAAAAGCAAATGACACTAGAACTGTAAGGACACTGTTGAGAGGTAAAGTGGAGAGCATTGTGCTTTGGTTAAGGAATAAGAAGGAAAGCTATTTAAACAACAATCCTTTCCAGTCTGCAAGCATTCTTCTCTAGATAGTCTACAACAGCTCTCTTTGGGTAAACAGAATTTTCTAACAAATAATTTCAATATGCAATATTCAGTAATATATTATTGAAAGTATGCCAAGTACAGAACAGAAATGGCATGTTTAATTCATAAACTGAAATTAGATCTCTAAAGATTTTAGTTTTTTAATTTACTAAAATTAAAATTGAGCATAATAACGTCTCCATATTCAGCTTTTATTTTAAATAACCATTAAGCAGTTTTACTTACTTCCATAATTTAGTTTTTAAAACCTTAAAATAGGTTTCTGTCTTCAAATCCTAATTTTGAATAGAAAATTCATTAAGAAAACAAATGAACACTATGGAGGCTCATAAAATCTCAAAAGAAGATACAAACTATTATAAACTGTATGTGTAAAGAAGAACACTAAAGAGTGGGTCACTTACAAGTGGGGGCATCATGCCCTTGCTTGAAGGGGGAATGACAACCCGCAGATCTGGTTTCCGACTGTTCATTCCAAGATTACCACCACCTGGGGGAGGGGGAGACTTTGTAGGCATGACTTTGCCTAAACTATTTGCACCAGTATTTCCAATCAAATTTGGAGAGGCCCTTGAGTTTACAAATCCATTCCCTGGGAAAGGGAAAAAAAAATTGCTTATTAGCATGTAAAAAGTCATTAAAATAGTTTAATTAATAAATCTAAAATAATGCTAACTGCCCATATATGTTTTTTTAAAATGATTAATTTTATAAACAAAAGAATTTTATGCTTATGACATATAAAGTTTATTATTTATAATAAAACACAAAGCCATTAATATTGTACTATTATTTTTACAAATACTCATTTGTATTTATATATTTAGCTTTTTTCTACTTTTGTTTTTGTATTTAGATAGTAAAAATCTTGAAATGGGGGTGGACAGCAAGATGACTCTTAGTGGGTAGGCACTTGCCATCAAGCACAAAGACCTGAGTCTGATCGGCAGGACCCACACTGTGGAAAGAACTGACCCCTGTAGTTGTCCTCTGACCTCTGTATGTGCACCTTATCACCTGCATGCCCCTACTAATAAATAAATAAGTGTAATAATAAAAATACTCTATATTTTTTATTTATACGTATATTTTTGTACTTTAATTGTTTGTTTGATATTTTGCAACTTGTTCATCCTTGGAAAGGCTCTTAGTCTATCCTTTTCTATGAACCTATAAACAGTATTTTCTCTACTTCTCTTCATACTGCTAATCCCATATTTTCCCTCACTACTGAATACTGATAATTTTGGCTCTAAAAACAAAACAAAAATCTCAACAAATAAACGACATTCTCCCCAACACAGAACCCATTCCCACCTTACAGTAGGGACCCAGGTGAGGAGCACAGTGACACTGGGGACTGCTCCTTCAGTCAGTTTTCCCCTGACAAGGATCCAAGTGAAGACAACAGGACAAGAAGACTCCCAAACAAAAACAAGAGAAAAAAGGGGAGAGAAACCACAAAGCAGGACACAGATTCCAACAGATGCTTAAAGCACAATGAAGAAACTGGAAAACAAAAAAACCCAACTCTACTACAGTACACAACTGACAGCTTCTCAGTGCTGGACAGGCGTGAGCTAGCTGAAACCTGACGAGATGTGAGCTACTTACAAACTGGGACAGTGGCCACAGAATCAAATAAACAACAAGAGATTAATCAAAGAAAAGAACGTTGTAATCTAACTGAAGACTCATACCACAAAGTTAACTAATGTGCACTAAAGAAATAAGTCACTTGGAGGAAAACTTTAAAATGTGAAGGAAAAATTCCACAAGGAAACTGAGAAGCCGAAAAAGAACCAACTAGAAATTCTGGAAATTAAAGAACCAACCAAATCAAATCAAAGGAAGAAAGCATCCACAGACAAGATGAAGCAGGGGAAGTATTTTAAGGATGGAAGACAAGGTTAGACAGTAACACATACAGGAAAATATAAAGCAACAGAATAAAATTTCCAAGAAACCAAAATAAAGAAAAAGGAGCTACAATAAACCGTGGCTCAGACAACCTGAAATATCTGATTATTTTCCAAACCAAGAGAAAGGAACAAACACCTAACAAAGAAAGTGCTTAGAGCTCTAACAGACATGTTCAGAGAACTTCTTCATGGCATAGCTAAGCTAAGATGTCAAAAATACAAAGCAGGGTTGGCAAGATGGTAAGGGCACTTGGCACCAAGACCGACAATCTGAGCTCAATCCCCAGGGACACACGGGGTGGAAGGGAAACTGACTGCAGATTGTACTTCAACTTCCGCACACACACCCCATGTATACACAATAAAATAAATAAATGCTATAAAAAATACAAAGCGAAGAAACAGTACTAAAAGCAATGAGACAAGGTCAATGAGATGGCTCAGTACGTAAACGCAATTGAGTGCAGGCAGGACAACCTGCCTTCATTTCCTGGATCCTACAAAATAGCAAGAAAAATAAAAAAGTAGCTTCTAAAAGTTGTTTTCTGACCTTGAAGTATGTGCCATGGGTGCACACATGTCTAAATGCTCAAAAACGCACACGCACACATATATACACACACTCACTCACTCACTCAAACAAAAAAAAATCCAAAAAGCTGTGAGCGGAAAACACCAACTCACATAGGCAGACATATTAGAATAACAGTAGGTCAGCAAGCCTAAAAGCCAGGAAAGCAAAGAATAGTGTATTTCAAGACCTGTAAGTAAAAGCTGTAATTAAACCATTATTGTCAAATCCACCAAAATAGTCTATTGAAATTGATAGAGAACCAAGAATATTTCAAGTCAAGCACCAGTAAAAGCAATCTGTGACAACTAAGCCAGCAATGCAGGAAATGCTTAAGGAATACTAAACACAAAAAAGTTTGACAGTTTACCCATAACACAAGAAGGAATATATTTCATGAAAGCAAACAAAGAATAGAAAAGGCGAACAGACAGATTTATTAAGGCCCCAAACCACCAAACACCCATTGCTGAAAGAACAAACTAAAAAAAACGAACAATGAAAACCAACCAGAACACCTGCCAAGAAAAATCAATGGCAATAGCAAACCCAAAATAACCTGAGTGCAAATTACTAATTCACCATTAAAGATACAGACTAAGCAACTGTGCTTAAATGTGAGGCCTAACTATCCATTGCTTCTAAGAGGCTCATGTAACTAGAACATATCCAAAACCTGAGAGCTTGTCCAAGGCTGAAGCCAGCCTACCAAGCAACAGAAAGCCACCAATAAGCTGACCTATCAATCCTCACACCTGATAATAAAGGCTTGGAACTAAACCTATTTAGGAGATAAGAGAGTCACTAGCTATTAACAAAAGGAACAATTCATCAACAGGGCAGAACTACTGTAAGTGTTTACGGAACACATCCTGAAGCCTCTCAGGTTTTGGATTTTTTCCTAGTTACACGAGTTTCTTAGAGACAACTGATTAGCTGAACTTATTTTTTTTTTTTTGTACCAAGTTGAATTTATTTTTAAGAACAGTAAATTAGTCTGTATCTTTAATGGTGAATTAGTAATTTGCACTCAGGTTATTTGGGGTTTGCTATTACCACTGATTTTTCTTGGCAGGTGTTCTGGTTGGTTTAACGAGCACAAAGACCACACAGGTCCTGACACAGTACAGCAGAAGACTTCTCCACTCTCACCCATAAGCAAGTCTTCTAAAAGGAAAACCTTCACACTTTAATTATAAAATAAATCGACTGGACTTAATAGGTATCTACAGAGCATTGTGGTTAACAGAGAATACACACACTTCTCAGTAGCACATGGAACCATTCCTAAAAGTGATCACATTACAGACAACAAAGGAAGCTTTAATAAACACAAAAAACCTGCAATGATTCCCTGCATCTAATCAGATCAACGTGAACTAAAACAAGACTAAGCTCAGAAAATACATAAATACTCGAGACTGAGCTACTTTTTGAATGAAATGATGCTCGTTGTAAAAATCAGGGAAGAAATTATAAAACTCTTAGACTCAAACAAACACTAATGAACAACCCATCAGAAACTCTGGGATACAAAGGCATCCAAACAAAATAGAAGGAGCACAAATACCCAATCCAATGGGTCTCAAAGCTCTAGGA
The DNA here is from genome assembly GCA_907164525.1 of Lophiomys imhausi. NCBI lineage: Eukaryota > Metazoa > Chordata > Mammalia > Rodentia > Muridae > Lophiomys > Lophiomys imhausi. Next base: position 5,745,041 of record CAJQZJ010032551.1, read on the forward strand.
AGACAAGAAACCAAACCAGGACATGGATCCACTGCTATATTCTCCCAAGCTTCTAGAGAAAAGTGTACAACACCTCTCAATACATTCCTCAATCTAGGAAGGGAGAGAAAACCCACAGCTCATCCTATGGAGCCAATATTATCCTGATACCAAAACCAGATAGATTCAACCAAAAAAGAATAAAACTAGACAGATTAATTCCTATAAAGAACACATTATATATTACTCCTATAATAAAAATTCTCAGCAAATACTTGCAAACTGAATTCAAGATCACATTAAGATGCTATATCATGTCCAAGTTGGTATCATACCAGGGACACAAGGAAGCAAATCAATAAATGTCACACTCCATATTAACAGACTTCAAGCAGAACAACCACATGATTATCTCAATGGTAAGGTTATTTGACAAAGTTAAATACATATTCATGATTAAAAAGCCCTGAAGAAAATAGGGACAGAATAGACCTCCAAATAATAAAAGATATATAAGACAAACTTACAGTCAATATTACAGTAAAAGGAGAAAACTGAGAGCATTTTCTCTCAAAGCTAGAAAGAAATGGAATGTCTACTCTCACTATTACTCAATATAATTCTTGAAGTCTTAGCTAGAGAGTAATAAGACAAGAGAAAGAGAAAAGTGATCAAATTCAAGAAGGAAAAACCATCTCTAGTGGTAGATGATTTAATTCTATACTTAACAGACGTTACCAGAAAACTTTAGGCTCAAAGAATACTTTCAATAAAGTTATAAGACACAAAATCAACATATAAAGCCAGTACTTCATACATCTTGACACATACACACAGACCATTATCGAACTTACTAAGAAATAAGAAAAAATATTAAAACTGTATAAATAAATCTAACCAAAGAGATCAAAGACTTCTGTAAGGAGAATTTTGAGGAACTAAAAGAAAATAGATGACATTAGATGAAGAAAAGGGTGCACAGGCTCCTGAACTGGCAGAACTAACACTGTGAAGTGGTTATAATACCAAAATTAATCTGCAGTCAATGCAATTCTCAGGAAAATTCCAATAACATTATTCACAGAACTAGAAAAACAATTCTAAACTTCATGAACATAGAAGGCCACAGATAGCCAAAACAATCTCAGGCAGAAAGTATACAGCCAAATACATGTCATTATCTCAGCTACACTACAGATCCATAGTGACAAGCACAAAAAAGACATGTAGATCAATGGTATACAATATAGGACCTGGGATAACTCCAAACAGCTATGGACACCTAGCTGCTGATAAAGTACATGCACTTTGAATAGATATCCCATTCAATAAATGGTACTAGGGAAACTGGATATACACCTGCAGAGAAATGAAATTAGACCCTTATCTCTAACCCTGTACAAAAATCAACCAAAGACCTTAATTGAAAAACTGGAATACTGAAATTGCTATGGGAAAAGACTTTAAGGTATAGGCATGAGCTTTCTGAACAGAACCCCAGTATCACACCAAATCCCTACAGAACTGGCAAGTGATATGGATAAATATAAATGGAAATTAAAAACCCTACAAAGCAAAAGAAACTATCAGCAGATGAGGAATGGCTCAGTGGGTCAAGTGCTTTCTAGGCAAGCAGGACGGCCAATGCATTCATGCAAGAAGGCACTGTTAGGACTGGACAGAGAGCTCAGTGGCTAAGAGCATTTGCTACTCTCACAGAGTATCTGAGTTCAGTTCCTAACCACCCACAATCACCTACAGCTCCAGTTCTTCTAGCATCCAAGGGACCTACACACACACTTGTGAATGCACATGCATAATACATGGTGAGCACGCGCGCGCGCACACACACACACACACACACACACACACACACAAAAGAAAATCTTAAAAGAAAGCCAGGCATGATGTACATGCTTGCAACCCCAGTGATGGTGGTGGGGGGTGAAGACAATCAGACCCAGGGGAACTGGAACTGCAAACATCAGGTTTAGTGAGACCCTGCCCCAAACATGAAATGAGGAGCTGCAAGAAGCCATCACAACATCAGCTCTGTCAATATGGCAGCATTGCTGAGCACACTAGCACACACACATGCATACACCACACACATTTTAATTCTACAGAATTTCTTGAATGAAAAAGAATGTTCACTTACATTTGGCATACTATCTGGGGCGTTACAAAGCAATTTCAGGTATATTAAGTAATACACAATCAGATGCTAAATTGATATATGAATTCAACAATTTAACTTTCTAAATTACATTAATTTGTGGAGTAAGGGCATGCCTGGAAATCAGAGGACAACTTGTAGGAGTTGGTTCTCTTCTTCTATTATGTGGTATTTGGGGACTAAACTCAGCCTACCAGATTTGGGGGAAAGCATCTTTACCTGCTTGAGATAGTTTGCCAGTTTAGAATTCTAAAATTTAAAAGACTATATTTAGGGGGCTGGAGATATAGCTTGGTGGTTAAGAGTAAGACCAGGGTTCGATTCCAAGCAAACACAAGGCAGTTAACAACCACCTGTAATTACAGTTGTAGAGGATCTGACGCCCTCTTCTGGCCTCTAAGGCACACATGTGGTGAACAGACATATGCAGGTAAAACTCACATACACATAAAATAAATAATAAAAATTAAATAAATCAAATATTATGATTAGGAAGATATTGAAAGTTTGCAAGGATAAAGTTTAAAGAAAGTAGAGGCCTTAATAAAATCATTTGCTTATAAATATTCAGAGTTTGAAAAATACTATAATAAAAATGAAGTATTTGTATGAGAAACTAGAAAATTAGCACTAATAATTATGATATAAATCAACCCTATGGAACCCTAACCACTATGTTCATAAGTCCAGTATCTGAATACCAATGGCAAAAACAAGAAAGGCAGAGGATTACATCTAGGAACTGCCCACTTCTGCTTGGAAAACAACTATCCTTTTTCCCTGCCTTTTACTTCACTCAGTTTTTGCTTTCTCAGAAAGTTTTACCATGTGACACACCAATTTTATTTGTTGTGTGGACTGTTATTTTAGTTAATTTTGTGAGGCTATTTTCTGCATTCTGCTTTCATTGTCTTGAAGGATATTTATTCAATCTGGGCTCAATCTCCACTCCACACTCTGTAGAGCAATTTCCTGCATCCTCGTAAGCTTGCGGTTAGGAGGAAAAAACATCAACCCTTCTCTAGGTCATTCCCTTATGAAGCAGAACTCACCCATGAGCTAATCCAGATTTTGTTATCTGGAGAATAGAAAATACTATACAAATAACATATTCAAAATTAGAAGAACCTAGCAGACTTTTTATATTAGAGAGCAATATGGTTAATGAAGTTTCTCTTAATATGTAATGGCAAGATTGTGTGTCCTGAGTCTCCAATACTTGAAAGACTGTTTCACGGACTTGCACTGAAATCTAGTGGAAAAAAAAAACAAACAAACACTACTCCAATATTATTATCATATGATGCAAGGATGTGATTTAGAGGCATACATCATCAAGAAGCACGAATGCTGCTTTCCCATGTGAAATCCATGGTGCATTTTATATGAGGCCATAGTAACTCATGAGACTCAAGTTACTAGAGTGGAAGGGGAGCTGAAAGCACACAGTATCTTAGCGCTCCATCAGGGCACTGCCGCAGATCGGGATTACAGGGTGATCTAAGTGTCTGGCAC
>CAJQZJ010032551.1:5752119-5764619 GCA_907164525.1 Lophiomys imhausi
TTCTTCTTCTTCTTCTTCTTCTTCTTCTTCTTCTTCTTCTTCTTCTTCTTCTTCTTCTTCTTCTTTTTCTTCTTTTTTTGTTAGCATTTCAGTCTCTGTAAGCCTCTAAGGGCCTGGGTTGGTTGGTTCTGTTGATCCTCATCTTTACCCCTCCGAGTCTCTCTATTCCTCCTCCCTCTCTAATATAGGGCTCCCAGAGCTCCACCTAATATCTGACTGTATGTCTAAAATATATTTTAGGATCATGTATTTTATTTGTATAAGCATTTTGTGTAAATATATGTATGTGTACTATATGTGTGCCTAGTACCCAGCACAGACAGAAAGAATGGATCCTCTGGAACTGGAGTTATAGTTGTAAGCATCCATATGGGTGTTAGGATCCAAACTAAGAGAGCAACAAATGCTCTCAACTGTTGAGCCATCTCTCCGACCTCTTTATGACACATCTTTAAAGCATCTCAGTAAAGTGAACCAGAAATAAACAGTGTTACTCTTAGTAGCCACACTATTTGCAACATATCATGTTTTTTTGTTTTTTTTGTGCTTTATTTTTTTTTAATTAGATGGTGTTAATATACTGTTTAGGATCTGTTGTGCATAGTATATTGAGAATATCACTATTTAGCAATGGTTGTTTAGCATGTGTGATGTCTGGATTTAATCACCACTACCACAAAGGGAAAGAGCCTATGTATCTGTAGCTATGACAAACCGTGAGTGCTCTACATATGACCACCAAGCAGACCTTCAAGAGGAATCTATGCACTCTCTAACTTGAGTAGCACACAAACATTTAATACCATTTTAGAATAAAGTACTTTGCCAATGGTTTAACTTTTAGTGATGACAGAAGTTTGACAACTGCCTTCTAACTATGTTTGTACCCACAGATGAGGGTTGCTGTCAATCTTGACAGAGAAGCTGTTTCTGCAGTGGGCAGCAGTCACCTCAGCAGAGACTCAGAGCTAATCACAGTGCTGAAAATAAGTGACTGTTGAGTGCTCAACCCTAAATGGGGCGTCTGTTATCACCCTACCCACCAAGGCTCAGGGAACATCATGCAAGAAGTGGTGGAAAGAATGTAAGAACTGGAGGATGGGGAGGAATGTGGAGAAATGCTGTCTGCTGTTCTCCAGACATGACATGGCCATCACACTTACCAGCTCACAGAAGGTATGGCACTTGCACAAGATCAAGCCGTCAACATTCTAGCATGGATTAAGGAGAAACTCACAAGAGACTCCAACTCTAGCTGAGAAGCTCGAGTCAGTTAATAGTTACTGGGAGAGAGAAGGTCATTTTTCTTTGGGATTGTAGTTGTTGGTGTAGTGTCTATGTTCTGGTGGATTTCCCACTCACTGGCAAGTAGGTAGCACTAACTGAATTCAATGGATTATTTATAAAAGAAAAGAAGGAAGAGGATAATTAAGGTAGAAGGAGGGTGTGCAAGCATGTAGGAGTGTCAGGGGAGTAAGAAGAGGAATGCTGGGCAAGGATATGCTCAAGATACACTGTATGCATGTGCGAGATATAAATAATATATACACACTATGTCTACACACACACATACTGTCAATTCTTTAGATTAAACAGACACTACAAAGCTAAACAACAGGAATTCACTCACCCACTGGACTATTTCCAGCTCCGTTTGGCACCGTGAGGTCTGTAGTGCTCAACATCCCGCCTAACAATATTACAGAGAAAACAGAGAGTGAATCAAAATTGGCTTTATTTCACAGACAAATGAGGTCATCTCACTGTAACCCACAATCTAGTCCTAAAAATAAAATCAAAACAAAACTAGCTCAGTCTAAAGTTTCCACTAATGTATAATTTGATATAATTTATACTACATACACACATATACATACTATATATAACTGTACATGTAACATGTTTATACATGTGCTGTGGGGGGTCTATGTGTAGTATACATGATATATTAATTTAAATATTGAGCTATTGATTTACCTGCCATTCTGTGTATCAATATCAACTAGTGAATACTGATGAGAATGAGAAAAGTTCATATGGAGGGAGCACTATTAAACTTAGGAGAAGGCTATACAAAACTATAGACTAAGGTGGCAAATACACTGCAAACTGCAGCTTAATTACTGAACTAACTCACCAGGAAGAGACACACAGAATACTCTCACTCCTGTCTTTCTAACATGATGGTTCACACTCAACTTTAATCTTCACTTACAACATTCAAGTTAAATTCTCTCCCTATCACAGTATGGCTTTCCCATGTTAAGGAAAAATTACAGGTGGTTCACTCTCTATACTACTTTAGCCAACACCCATGGCTGTTAAATTTAAAAAAAAAAATTTAAATGGACTTAATTACGAAGCAGTGACTCTTGCGCATTCTGACAATAAAATGGATTTTTTTGTTTGTTTATTTACTTTTGCTTTTTGAGACAGGGTCTCTCTACAGTCTTGGCAGTTCTGGAACTCACTATGTAGATAGGGCTATCCTCAAATTCACAGAGATCTGTCCTCCCAAGTGATGGGATTATAAGCATCCACTACCATACTTGGCCTGATAATAAAGTTTACACCAAGGAGATTAAACTTTCTCTGTCAGCAATTCATTTCTCATTCTCTCTTTGAAAGAGCAAGCAGAATACTTGCTGACATACTTGCACTCCCAGTACTTGGTGGTCTCTGCGGAGCTCCCGGGGACATATTTCTGTGTAGCGTGGCCGGGGGTGGAGATAGCATGCTTGAATCTGCTAGCGTTGAGCTGGTTGCCAAAGACGGTGACACGAGTGAACTCCCTGGGTTAGTGTACGACAAAGCATTAGGGCTGGTCACAGGGACTGTGACAGACATTGAGAAGTTCTGAGGTGGCAAACCAGGCTGTAAGTAAAGAACAAGGAAGAGAAAACTATTGGTTTCATTTTCATCAACATTATATAACTTTAATTTGTCTACATAACTCTCATTATTAAAAGTAGAGGATGGAGTGTTTCTTCATTTGGAGTATTAAGCTATTTCCTCTAGAATAATATATAATATGCTTCAAATATTCGAAGAGATGAAGGTAAAAGTTAAACCTGGAATTAAAGTAATACTGTTGAATTTAGACATTATAAAATATGTCATTGTTAGCAAGTAAGCATTACCTAAAACTTTAGTGCAAACCCATTAAACATGATATTTCTATTGGGAGAACCCAAATATAACCAAAGGGAAAAGTATGCATACATTATGAACTTAATACAACAATTCTGGGATATTATGAATAAGTTCAGTATGATTTGATTGATGGACATTTTTAAAAGTAGAAAAGTCAAGTAATTATACACAGAATGCAATACAATTTCTATGTAATGAAAAATACAAAGAAATCATCTACAAAACAAGATTAATTACTGCCAAGTTAGAGTAGAAAGTCTTGGCATCTTTAAAGTTATATAAAAATTAAATTATAAACATTATAAAAGCTATCTTCTTGTCAAAATATTTCATTCTTTCTCTGAAAGGACATTTCCTAGTTTCCTCGGGCACTTCCTCCATAGACCAATTTCAATATATTTGTTGAGCATGATAAACAGCAAACTTCTTCATAAATTAAAGTGGTGAAGGGAAAGCCAAGAAACACACAAACAATAAAGCAATTTTATTATATTCTTGCAGCTTAAATTTTAAGTGTGGGAACGACATTCCTGTGAGGTCAGAGAAAATTTATTTGCTACTGTGTGTTTTTTTAAAAATGATGGTATTAGCTTAAAAATTTCTGCTTAAAGTTATTTTCATGTGACTCTTCCTACAGAACTACATTCAAGAAATGAAATATGATGCACAGCATTCTTTAAAGCACAGTTCAAGAGACATTTAACCTTGACAATGAAAAACCAAACAAAAAGTAAAACACCAGCCCTGGAGTCAACTGGTTCCATGACAGCTGCAGCTACACACACTGGAGAACAGAGACACAGTGAGAGTCTCGGGTGGCTCTCTAGGGGCCAGGAAGAAGATCTTCCGAGATCTTTCAGTCCAAGCACACGAGCTCAGTGAGCTCAAAACAGACTTTTTCACAAGGTTAGATATCTGTGTACAGGAAAATTAGTGACTATTTGTTTTGTGACTAGTTTAAGTATACGGTTTCCTTAAAGTAAATCGAGTCCTCTTTAGTGCCAAGAGTGTAAGAAAGGAGTTGTGTATTTAGTGTTCTCACTGTTCAGTCCTTTGGGACATTGTACAAAGAGCTCAACAGTCAATTCAACTCTTCTAAAATGATGGTAATTACGTAGAATATGTAAAAACTATTTCAAGGCATGAAATCTCACAACAAACCCAACTAACTGACATTTGGCATTCTTAAAGTCAAGTTTATGTGCATACATACATATTAATTTTGGGGCAAGGGGAATGATATATATATATGTGTGTGTGTGTGTGTGTGTGTGTGTGTGTGTATATATATATATATATATCTTTAAATTAAAAAATCAAAGAATTTTAAAACTAGAAGCAATTGTAAAAATTATGTGAGCCAAACTCATTTACTTCCCAGATAAAATAATTGCAATTCAGGATATATGGAGAGCCTATGTAAAGATATAAAGAGTAATTAATTAGTGGCAGAACCTGAATTAAGATGTTTTCTCTTCATTTCTACACTTAGAATAATCAACTTATTATTATAAGGTTTTGGTTATTTTAAAGTTCTGTAAAACCAAAAAGAGCTAATAAATGCCTTCTTTTCTCTTATACTTATTGTCATCAATCTTCTGTAAAAATGAGGTAGGATGTATGGTCAATTTCTTCATGCACATGATAAAAGCACAAACCATACTTTAGTACTCACTGCGATTTTATGATTCCGCATCATATTATCAAATTCCTCATTAATTTTTTTATATTTTTCTTCTGTATGTGGAGTTAGCACATATGAAGTATCAGGGTCTGGGCTGTCGCACCCTCTGTGTTCCTTCTTGTTCAGAGCCTAAATATGAAGTTAACAAAAAGGATCAACAAATAAAAAGTAAAGGTAAAATGAAAGTACTTACAGGGCCTCGTTTGAAAATAAAATCACTATCTTCATTTAGTTTGCTGAATCTGTCCTCCGAGAGTGGACTGTGCTCAAAGTAATCGTCAGCATCAGGGCTCTCACAACCATTAAGGCCTTTCTTTCTTAACGTCTGAAATACAATTGGAGAATTCACACAAAAAGAATACTAACTTTCCATGAGTTTTTTTTTTTTTTTGTAAAAATGTGTTAAGAGAGCACAGGTCGAATAAACAGAATTATTTAAGAGCCACTGAATGATTATTAAGTGACTATGAATATACTATAGTTCTCCAAGAAACATAAGCCTAAGACAGGAACAAACTGAGCTCTACTACTGCACATTAAGCAAAACAGAGTATTTGCTTATTTGGACTCTTCTTTTCAAAATGCTTAGAGAGTATGAGAATCCATGCCATAAGTCAAAGCTAGAATCTGGTTAGTAAAGTCAGTAAGAATATAACAATAATCTTTCAAACTGACGTGCTGAGAAACTGCAGCATCTTTACGCACAGGTCAAGCCTGACATTTTATCTACTGGCATTCCTTTCCATCAAGATTTATCAAATTCATTATGAATTTGCCCAGATTCCCAATAATTTACTGCTAATTTGTTTTCTTACATATTACCATTTTCCCACATAATCTTAAAATATAAAAACTTCAAAACAATGTTTATTTGTCAACACTGACTCTTTCCTATGTCTGATGAATGTCAACATTCTTAGTGACTTTACAGACTTGAAAGGGTACTCAGAATACATCCCTCTCACTCTTGCTAGCTTTTTCTCTATAGCTCCTTCAATTTGCTTTAATCCAGATTTCTTAGATAACTTTCTTTAAGTGTCTATGAAGTATTTCCCTGGACCACATTGATTTTTTTCTTACTTTGAAGATTTCTCTTTTAAGAAAAAGTCATCACAAAATAACATCTAAATTTTAAAGAATAAAAACCCTAAGGGCTTAAAGTTCCTAGAATATCAATTTACCTTCAGAATGCTTAGTTCCATTTTTACCACCCTGATGTATCTCAGTTTGAGGCAGAGCTACTGACAAGTCAACATTCTGAACACTGAGTTTCTAACACCATCACAAGAAGCACTAGAGCTAAATGGCCCGAGGACATTCGCCACCATCAAAGAGCTAGGCCAGACTCATCACCAGCAAGTGATTAACTTAGATGCAACAAAACTTGATTTGCAATGATTATGGACATTGTTTTGTTCCTGTTTTTTTCTGGAGGTGTAATATAACCACAGAAACATTGTAATTTGAGAGCATTTTCATAAGTTTCTTCAAATGATTTTGAAATTTCACCTTACTTAGTATAACTTATTTTTAGATGCTAAAAATTGTAAGCTAGACATGCTTAGCCTCTCCAAATGCTTTTCAAGTGTTAGGGATTCTATACACAACTTTTGAGACTCATTAAAATACAATCATTAAACATAAGTATGTTGTAAACATCTATCCCACCCCTGTCCGTGGCCTTCAGCTCTGTAGTCACATAGTCTAACTATATCATATGTGTACCTAACCAAAAAGGTCCTGTTGTTCAATTATCCTCACCATTCATGGTAGCAAGTTCTACTTGACAAATTTCTAAAGTTGTTATCAACAGTAAAAATATTAACACTAAGACTGAAACACACTGAACTCTTAAAATCTACACAGCTCTAGCAAATGAACAAATATAGTGGGCATCTATATATAAATAGCAAAATGAAATTGGTATTTATTGTAACTTTAAATCTCTGAGTACTTTTCCCAAGTTTTCATGTATCTAAACGAGTACGGAATTCAGGGCTGGGGAAAGGAGAATTTACAAAATCCCAATTACTCCCATGAAGAAGTTGGGTGTAGTGGTTCACACCTTGAATGCTAGTGTCCAGGTAGCAGATACAAGAGAATGCCTAAGGCTTATAGGCTCATAAGACTCTGTCTTAAAAACTAAGCCAGAGAAGTAATTGAGGAGACACCAGTGTTAAGTGCTGCTCTTTATAAGTATGCACACACCACTCCTCCACCCTCACACACTCGAGCATGCCCACCCCCACCCTACCCGACCCCCACATACCTCCATGAGTAGTATGTGCAAGCATACACACACACACACACACACACACACACACACACACACACACACACACACACCCCACACACACAGCCTTGCTGTCCTTTGTAGACTGAAATGTTTATCACTGAGCTTTCTACAAATAGCAACAGTTTATATCTCTTATAGAAATTTTAAATATTAGAACAAAAAACACAACTTTGCTTTAAAATTACATGCAGTTTTGAATTCTATAAGAGAACAGTTAACCCTACTGGTACTTATGAGGAAGTAAAGCGCTGTGGCATCCCTCGCTCTGCAAGCCTTGATTTCAGAAGGGTTCCTGGCACAAGGAGGGAATTTAAGAGGCAGTATCAGCTTTGTAGATAATAAGCTAATACAGCTCTGTTTGACAGTCAACTCTAACTCTGCTCCTTATCACCAAACACAAAGAGTGGTTTTGAGGATCCAACTACCATAAAAAGACTTTTTCTCTCTTTATCATTACCAAATACCATAGAGGTAAAGTTGCTGTCATCTCTACTACTAAAGTGGAATGCTGCAATCTACTAACAAGACCAGCCAAGGCACGAAGAGGTGGCCAGCTTCAGCTTTCTCACAAGTTTCCGTTACACCTGCTCACCACAGTGAGGAACCTGCAGAAAAGCCATCAAAAACACTACTCTGCACTCTCTGTGGCTACGCTGATGGTCACCATATTCTATCCTTAAGTAAACAGAACTTCAGAAAGCTTGAGTTCCTGCAAGTGTGCTAAACAGTTTATCAGTACCGTTCTGGAAAACTAGAGAGAAGGCTCACCTGTGTCAAAACCCCTCAAATTTCACTAGTACATACTGTGAGTGTTCCCACTGTCTTTTTCTGAAATAATCAGATTGTGAAACATACATTACAAACAACCAAAGGGGAGTAATTTCTAGTAGATTCGATGCTATATTTTGTATATCAGTGTTCTAAGCATGTTGATGACATTACAAGGATAAAATACTAAAACTTACACACTCATTTAATCTATCAGAAGACAGTTTTTAGTTTTAAAGGTTAAGTAATGCACTTTTAAAAATAATCCTTTTCGTGGAGGTGCACGCCTTTAATCCCAGCACTCAGGAGGCAGAGGCAGGTGGATGTGTCAGTTGGAGACAAGCCTAGTCTACAAATCTAGTTTCAGGACAGTCAGTACAGTTATACAGACAACCCGTCTTGAAAAACCATAAATGAATGAATGAATAAAATCTCTTCTACTTATCAGCAATAAAGCTAAATTTAATTATAATTTGATGGCTTTTTGTGTGTGTGAATTGGGCCAATTCAGGTAGTTTCTGCTCACTTACACGTAGGTTCAAAATAGAGGGTTTTTAAGTAAACAAATGTCATCAGCTAACATACCTTTCAACTTTAGCTGTGTAGGCATAAATCATATTTTTAAACACAAGTCAAAACCAATGAAGTACGATGGAAACTATTGCTGGCGCACATTCCTCCATATTATCTGACTCTGGGGTTTATGCCTTTGCCTTTGCACTATTTTGCAATGCTGTAGAGACAGAAGTTAATCTGCAGCAAACTGGTAACACTGTAGAGTTCTCCATAGACAAGCAGGTTCAGTGGACTTCTTTCCCACACTGTGGAAGAGCTATTTTTAACTTATGAAGCAAATTCATTTGGTCTTCTTGAACGTATACATCTGTCTCTTTGGATTAATCTCCTAATCAGGAGTAACTTCTTTGCTCATGTCGAAACCATGAAGTCATGCTCCTTCATTTACCTTTTACGTTTTGGTCTACAATCATTCTAGAGATGATTCTGTGTAACATATGAGGTTGTTCAATATTACAGATTTCCACATAGATAAATGCATATACTGTTTTAAACATTGTGTTTATTAGATATGTGTGGGAGTGCAGGTACTTGTGGCACAGTGTATGTGTCTGTGTCTGTGTCCACACAAGTCTTGGGGTCAGTCTGTCTGTCTGCCGCCTTGTGGGGTCTGGTGAACTTGGATCATCAGGCTTGTGAGTAAGTGCCTTCACCTGCTCCTCATGTAGATACTTAACTGTCCCTGAACCACTACTTAAACAGATTGTTCTTTCCTCTTTCCTCTGATATTTATCATCTATGTAGGTTCTGTTTCTGACCTACTATTTCACTGGTATGCTTGGCATTCAGTGTCCGTATCAATGCATCAGAAACTTACAGCTTTAGAATGAGTCTTGTGTATCAGATAGTATAAGTAACTTAAACAAATCCACAAATTTCAGAGGTTTTCACAGAGAATGTTCATTTCTCACTCATTTAAAGTGCAATGAGAATGCTCAAACTCACACAGCTTTCTGTAAGCTGCAGGGTCTGTATAGTCTTTCTGGAGTAACATAGGCAGGGTGCTGGTTACTTAGATCATGAGCCTTACAGATACTAAGCATCTGTACTGAGCTGCACCTGACAGCCTCAGCCAGGACCTTAGAATTCCCATCTGGATTTTCTTTTGCACCTGTTACCAAGCAAGGAAGAAAGATTATGATGGCCATGTAGGAAGTACTGCACAAGCCAGGCCTAGAAGTAGCATGTATCATGTATTCTCATTCATATTCTTTCAATTAGAACTCAGTCATACAGCTACATTCTTAATCACAAGGACGGGTTATACAGATTCTAAAGATATAGCCAAGCACTAGAGAAAATGGCTCATTAAAAAATAAAAATACCGCCGGGCGGTGGTGGCGCATGCCTTTAATCCCAGCACTTGGGAGGCAGAGGCAGGCGGATCTTTGTGAGTTCGAGGCCAGCCTGGTCTACAAAGTGAGTCCAGGACAGCCAAGGATACTCAGAGAAACCCTGTCTCGAAAAACCAAAAAAAAAATAAATAAATAAATAAAAATACCTTCAATAAATGCATATGAACACAAGGAGCAGAATAACATTTTACTAGGGTTTTATTTAGTTTGAGGTTGAAGGACCTCAAACTTTCAGAATCCCCATTGTTGGTTCTATAATCAGGGTTATAGAACTTAAAATGGTAGTTTTGCCTTGCATCTTCATCTATGAGAACCTGGTGTTCTGCTTTTCAAGTGTTGTATGGGGATGGATACATGACTTAGGAGAGCCAGAATCTTAAATACCCCTTCACCTTCATGTTCTTAGAGCCCCAGAGATTTGGGCCTGGCATAGTCTTTCAGATCTCTTTTGACATCATAAAGACATTTTTATTAATAGTTCAAATGGTGTTTTTGTCTTCAGTGAGAGAATAAGTTCAGATAACCCAGCCCTGAAAATATTGAATTTGAGGAAAAAAATGAATAATTTTCTCATAAAATTCAAATGTAATTCTTTTGTGATGTTTTTACTATATTTTTTTCAGTTAGATATAAACCAGAATCTTATAGTTTAAAAAAAAAAATAAATGCAGAACTTACCATATAACCCAGGCAATTCCACTCCTAGTTAGAAAGCAAGAGAAATGAAAGCACATGCCCATACAAAAAGGTTTACACAAACTTCAAAGCAACAGATGCACACTGTTCAGCCATGGGGAAAGTCTTGATACAGTCTACAATTTAGCTTTGAAAACACCAATATAAGAAGTCACCAAAGAGAATATATTGTATGACTTCCTTTTAATGAAATGCCCAAACAGGCAAGTTAACTGGCAGAGAAAACAGACTAGTGGATTAATCTTAAGTATGTATATACTTTGATAAATAATTAAGCACTCAATTTTATTAACAGTGAAAGATATCTGGTCAATGATTTATAAACACCAGGTAGTATGTGAGTACTTCATGTAAGTTACTAAAAGCTTTAGAAACGTTAAATATGATCATGAATAACTATCACATTGGACTTTATAACTACCATAACTAAAGATACAGAGATTATCAGTCAACAGGAATATGTAAGAAGACATTTTTTATATCCGAAAGAAACTAAGGAAAAATATTTCCCTATCCTATGTAACTCTGAAATAACCTTTTACTCAGATGAATATATTTTAAAGCTATAGGAGGTAGGGGACTATGATTGAGATGTAACTTGAAGAAATAAATAAATTTAAAAAAAAAGCTATAAAATTCTCTTAAAAGGCTGGGTATTGACTGCCAGGCTAATATTCTACAACAACGATGTGACTGCCAATACGTTAAGCACCTCCTGGGAGTGGCAGAATGTACAAGACAAGTGTTACTGCCTCACGAATAATCGCCCACTGAGCTCTCAATTCCCATACAATAGTACTCTTGTACCACATATGTGGGGACCCTTTCTGAAAAGTATAATCTAGTCTACTGAGATATATACAAATACTATACTCTCTGGATAGCTGCTAAACCACCTTCCAAAGGTGGAACATCTGGCTAGAATAAGCTCATCAGCACATTCCATCTTTTCTCTACTACCACAACTAGTATACTTGAGAATAGACTGTGGGGGGAGGCATGTGTTCAAAATCAGTACAACTAAGTGATTTTAGAAAACTTTCAGAGTGTGTCCTGATTTATCTTTAATACTTTAGATTTGGTGTTTAATTAGTCACTGACCAATGTGAGATTACCTAAACTGGAACTGAGTAAGATTAAAAATTCATTTCTCAGCTGTACTAGCATATTTCTGGAGTACAAGAGCTACTTGTGGATCTTGTGGATAATGACTCCAATGGGCAGCCCAGATGAAGAACATTGCCATCATCAAAGGTCTGTTAGATAGTCCTGCCTATGACAATACTATGTGCATAAAAGGCCTGAAAGATGTCTTTGCTAACATCAAGAGGCAAGCAGGACAAAGCTGATGCATGGGCAAGGCAGAGCCTTAGCCTGCTTTGGCAAAGCATAAAGTCTAGTGTTCTGCTGAAATTTGTTATGTGATATAAAAATATTCCCACCTTTTAAAGAGTAATTTTAGTTGGGTCTTCTGTTTTTAACTAGAGGTAGCCAAACTAATATGGTATTGTTTTCAAAATGCTTTCAGATATATCATATATATATATATATATATTTAATTGTCACTGGACAATTAAAGCCCATAAAATTTGTAACTGTAATACTGCTTTCCTTGACTATTAAACGCTCAAATTAGTAAATGGTAAACACTCAATAAATGATTGTGATGCCAAAATGTTAGCCAGAGGGCTAAATACAAAAATTTACCTTAAATTACTGGCAAATGAAAGACCAAATACAGATTAAAAGTCTAAACTGAAACATCTTCAATAAGTGCCTACTCACAGAAGGCATTATTTTCTACTACCTTACCAATGTTTAAATATGTCATCTATACAAATGTAGCCAATACTAATGTAACAATTAACTATCTAGTATACAATAACTCTACATGAATACTAGTGGCATACAAAAAAAAAATCAATCTGATTTTCTAAATTCTTGTATAAATACAAATACTTGTTATTCCTAG
>CAJQZJ010032551.1:5768655-5782297 GCA_907164525.1 Lophiomys imhausi
ACACACACACACACACACACACACACACACACACACACACACACACAAAATAAGTGTAAATGTTGCCTATTATTTGTATTGCCATGATCTTTATTTATAATCATTAAAGAAAGCAATCATAGTCACTAATGCTATACATACATATGCATAAAACAAATGTATAGTAAAATTTTTCAGAGCTTCATTGGATTCAGTAAACTAGGAAGCGAAGGACCCAGTTCTAATATCAGTTATGCTACTCACTCACAATATAATTATGGACAAGTCATCTCACCTGAGTCCCAATTTCTCCTTCTAAAAAACTTTTTTTTTAACTGCGATAGTACTGACGTGGAGGGCAGGGAGCACAACCACCACCACCTCTATTTAGGAATGGTGTAGACACAAACAAGAAAGAGAAATGGCCATGTCCCTCTAGTTAGTTTGATCCTTAAATGGGCACAGTAGCCTCAATTACCATATATGCTAGGTGTGGAATGTTCTCTAATGACACTACATCAGTATTTTTAAAATATTACAAACAGGAGTATTTAATACAAGTATTTCTGGAAAGGGAGGTGGTGAATAAAAAAACAATCCCAGGTGTTTCTTAAGTAGCAGCAGCTAAAATCCTCACTTTGTGCCTATAATTATTCTGATGCACAACTTTAAAGTTCCTGTTTGTAGACCTGTGTTTCATTTATAGACTTATAAAATTTATACAAAACAAACATGGGTGTGTATGAATGATGGTGACTAGGTGTGCTGATTATAATTTCTAGAACTTATATATTCTAAGACAGAGTCAATGGTTAGAGTTACATATAATTGACAATTATTTTTCTTAAATTCACTGAAAAGAAATTTGGTATACTTAACCACTTTTTGTATGAGGAGATAAGTCTGCGATGTAGTACTTTGGTTATAATTCAGTGGCAGAATGACTGCCAAGAATGTACAAGGCCCTGAATTTGATCTTCTGTTACCACACATGGAGAAGGAGTATACGTGTGCACTGATGTTTGCATTATGTATTAGTGTTTGCATGTGCCCAATGATATTTGTATTGTCTATTAATGCTTGATGACATGAATATACAATGCATGTCTTTGATAACATGTATGTGGATTCTGACTAATGAAATACAAGAATCAGGGCTCTCAGGATGGAGTGCATACATGTGAGGTCAGGCTGGTAGCACCCACCTTCAAAAGCAAAGAGGCTTCTTTCAGATCTTCCTCTGCATACCCTTCCATCTGGCGATTCATCTGTATTACAACCTATTTTATAATGAACTGAAAAAAAAATGGGTTTCCCTGAATTCTGTGAGTTAGTTTAACAAATGTATCAAATCCAAAAAGAAGCTCTAGGATTCTTGGTTTGTAGCTACTTTACTGGTCCTAAGTACAGATTACAACCTACTATGTGCCAAAACTGCCAATTCATTGAGATCTGACAACTAACTCCAACAGACAATGTCAGAATTAATGAGGAGGATGGTCAGTGGGTGTCTACTGAAGAACTCTTTGATCTGTCTCTGCCTCCCAAGTGCTGGGATTAAAGGCGTGTGCCACCATGCCTGGCTCTAACTTACAATTTTTAATTGTGAAGTAATACAAAAGCATATACATTCAGTAGAAAATGTACTTTGAATTGTACCTTTTCTGGGGCTAGTAATATGCAGTACAGTATTCTGGCAAGGACCGAGCTATAGCTCCTAAGCAATCTGTACCATCAGACAAACAACCTAGACTCTGCAGTATGCTGTGTTGCTGAGCTAGGAAAGCTAATAAGTTAGGTGGATTTTCATTTACAATATTTTCAAATTTTGACTACTAGGACATAAGCACATTGTAAGTTAAGGGGAATCTCCATTCAACTTTCTTGGGAAATATATATGTATATACACACACATATAAATGTTTATATACATATATGTACATAATATTTTTAGAGAATATATAAGAGCTTCTGAAATGCAGATCAGTCTGGCACCTGGCAGTGCATGGTCCTGGGCAACAGATGTTCTATGGGAGGGCCAATGAGAAGACAACCCTATATACATAATTAGTAAAGTCCAGAAAACTGGAAAGGGCTTTTGTCCTGGCATTGCTTTCAGCTACTGAACACTGATCAGCTGCTGGTCACCTGCCTCATTTTTAAAGACCCAAGGCTTGCTAAGACTTGTGGCCAAGGTGGGGCGGAGCCGAAGTGGGACAGGGCCAAAGTGGGGCAGAGCCCAAATGAAAAACCCCGTTTTGGAGCCATAAAAGCTGCTTCTCTGAGGCCAGAGAGACAGCACCCTGCTGAGGGGCACGGTTGCAAAGGCCCAGAGGCCATGGGAAAGCACTCTGCAGAAGGGTGTGGCCAGTTACCTCGAGAGCAACACCATACTTAAGGGCATGGTGGCAGACCCCACAAGGTGCTGGAGGCACGATAGACAGAGAGGTGTGCCATTTGCAGGAACCAAGGCCTTACTGACTGAAAAGCCGTCCTCAAACTTTACAAAATTCATCTAAAGTGGATTACTTACAATTGTTTACACCTGTTTGTTTATTCATCCACATGAGCTAGGCAAGGAATGCAAAACTTCATTATAAACTTCTTAGAACTTTATTTATATGAAATATTTAGTTACAAGATGTAAGTCAGTGGTTTATAGAAACCATAGTATTCTTGTGGTTCAAATTACAAATTTCTAAATAACAATTCCCTGCAGAACCCACAGCACAGAAGACCCTCAAATGTTTTGGACATATGAATAAATGGATACTAAAGTGCTTGCCTGCAAGTACAAGGGCTTGCCTGCAACCACAAGGACTTGCTTGAAAGGAAACTGTATAAAAAAGTAAATCAATGACAACAACAACAACAAAAAAAACTTTACAAAAGTATTTTTAAATTTTCCTCAAGTGAGATATTAGTAAAATTCTTTGAGTCTGGCTCATTAGAAGCTCTTTGCTATTACTGTTAGGTGTAAACTTAGGTTTGGTCCACAATAATCTTTATAGATGCATCAATATGAATGCAGCTTATTTATACACATTACTAGTAAGGATATACTGCATCATCTTTATGTTTATTAAAAAAAACATTTATTAGACTGTTTTTGCTTAATCCCAGGTGTGAGGCTGCTTCAGCTAAGACCACAGGTGTAAACTCTTAACCATACCTTGTGAGCTAGCAAGGGCATGGCTTAGCCAGCTGAGCAAGTTTAACTATGAGAACTTGAGAGAGAGAGAAAAAAAAAAAAAAAAGCCTGAGCCCCAAGGGGGCACTACAAAGAAGAAAAAGAGAGGCACTACTAAGAAGAAAGAGGGAGGTGCTACAAAGAAGGAAAGGGTGCTACAGAGAAGAAAGAGGTTGCTGCTCTCCCTGCTGTTGTTTCTTCCTGCTGCTGTTTCCTGGTTTGCTGGACTTCTGGATATTGTGACTACTGAGACAGGTACTGCTCCCCAAAGAACCGGATGACCCTTATTGGCAGAAAGTAGCTCAAAGAGACCTATACCTCCTTTTTCCCTTTAACTTTTTTTTCTCTCCCACCAAGTGTTGGGGGAGTTGTAAGGAACTAGGGCTGTAGGGGAAGTAAAGGTATTAAATACAGTAAAAATAAATTAGAGTGTAGAATAAAACAAAAATAATAAAAGCTACCTTGTTCCAGAAAGGGCTCGTACTTGGATGCAAAATCCAAACAAGTAAGGAAGGCCTCCTTTCACTTATAAAGACGATTAAGACTAGCTTGGTAAGACTGATATTCATGAAATAAGGCTAGTGTTGAAGCTCACTTGGTCAAGTGTTCACTCAGCATGCACCCTGAGCTTGATTCCCAGCAGCATAAGAACTGGGTGTAGGGATCCACATCATAATCTCAGCATTCAGGAGATGAAGGCAGAAGAGTAAGTCATTGTCCATTTAGTTAGAGGCCAGACTAGAAAACATAGACCTTCTCTAAAAGGAGACAAAGATAAAGCCCACAAATAAAAAGGCCTTAGAGTTTATCCTATCACAACAAATCAACAATGTTTATTATATAGTTAGTCCTATATACTATAAATTGTAAATTGCAGAGAATTATTAGTAAGATTCATTCATGTTGGCATACATATAAAAAGGGACACTAATAAGAAAACATCAAAATCCAAATGCATACAGGCTGGAGATATAACTTAGAGGTTAAGAGTACTTATTGCTCTTTCAGAAGACCCAGGTTTGATACCTAGTACCTACATGGTAGCTTACAACCACCCGTAACTCCAATTCCAGGGTTGGACACAGGTGGTACATAAAAACTCATGTAAGCATAAATATATGCACATAACTTAAAAAACCCCAATAGGTAACTGAACTGCCAAAGTTTTCACTCATAATGAACATGCCGACGAAGACTGTAACATAGGAGACTGCTAGCAATGTTTAGGATTCACTCTTACACTTTGACTGCTGACCACAACAGAGATGAAGACTGAGGTAGTCTGAAAACTGAGAGGCTTAAACCAGATTATATTCTCCACATGCTCTAAAGAAGTTAGCTTTAGGTTGTGCTAAGAACCCTCAATTTCCAGAGGCCAAGAACAACACTGCTGCAATGAAAGAGTAGAGTAGTGAGGGTTAGGAGGGTAGGTGCTTTCTTCAAAGGAAACTAGCCAGCAAACCTACTTGTTCACAATTCTACTCCTTTGTGAAAGGTTGTAGAGCTTTTGATAAGACTTACAGATGTTGACAATGAAAGACCATTTGAGACACTAAGATAACTTACTTTACCGAATTATAGCACAAAATGTACTTACGAATTCTACTAGGGAAAACTGTACACTATAATCTGTGTAGCAAGTAAGTTCTAAGATATAACATATGTGATAAACAACAGTAATTGTCAAATGACATAAACGTAACTTATTAAAGAGTACTCCTAATGGTCTTATCAAAATGATTAACAGAAGCAAAATAAAAAACTTTAAACCCATTTCATGGGAGGTTTAGAGCGGTGGCTCCTTAAATAAAACTGGGTAGGATAGTCATGGCTGTAATTACGCCATGCTTTTACGTCTCATTTGAAACAGTTCATTAATAACCATAAGGTAATGTTACCTTTCAATACAAGAAATTTTTTCCCATCAACAAACTAAATCACTGTCCAAAAAAGAACCCAAAATGCAGAAAGACTCAGGGGAAAAAATGTATTTTCATAACTATATTATTATGTGGGAAGGCGAATAAATCTGATTCCTAAACAAGATGATAATTATAAATATCTTCACCTGCATTTCAACTACTGGATATAAAATGTAATGCATCTGCTCTCTTATATTCAGTTATGTGTCGTCTTTACATGGTTTCAGTACTTTCCCCAAGGAAATGCCTAATTTAAGTGATTAGGCATTAGGTATTTTCTTCCTAATATAAGTCAACAAAAGTATTTCTTTAAAGCAATGAAAACATTCCCTTCAAAAGTTAAAATAAAACAAAACCTCTAAATATAAAGAATAATCATAAAAATACCCAAAGGTAATTGGGAAGTTGATCAAGGAAAAATGGGTGGCTTACACCTGTAATCAAAGTATTCATGAAGCAAAGGAAAAAGAACAGTGGCAAGTTACACAGCAAATCTCTGCCTTAAAAGCAAACAAAATCTAACAGAAAATCTTTTTTGTTCTAAGCTTAATTAGGTTGACAAAACTATGAGAGATACTAAACAGAGTGTGGACAAATACGGCAGAACAAAGACTTCTTGCCTCTCCACACAAGGCACTGTTAAAAATGTACTTCCCTTTCATTATGTTTAATGAGTTGTCACTGATATATTCTATAGTGAAATAATTAAGATGTGTTAAAATTATAGCTGATTTTTAAACAAAATAAGAAATCACTGATTAAACATTAGATTTGAATGGTAAAGAGCTTAATTCATTTTGTTTGAATAAATAGGAAGTTTTACAACCCAACCGAGACATCAGATAGCAACTGTAGGTCCTTCTAAGAAACACCTGCATGTTTTAGAAGTACAAAGAACAGTGACAGTTGACATTTTTAAGCAAAGTGTTATTTGCAATGCACACATCACTAAGCACGTGTGTTACCTCGACAATGTCCGAGTTCGTCCTGCTCTCATGAGGCTCGTTGTACTCTGTGTACTTGAGGAGGACTTTGTCCATGTCGGTGCTGGCGTACTGGAACAGCTTGTTGGAGCTGTTGAAGATGATGAGTGCGATTTCACAGTCACAAAGCACACTGAGCTCATAAGCTTTCTTCATCAAGCCAAACTTTCTCTTTGTAAAAGTGACCTAGACGAAGAAAAGCAGAAATTTTTTTAGATTAAACGCTGAATTGTACTTGAAATAAAGCCCCCTTAATGATGAGTCTTTCTTTATACTGAGTCAGATTTCAAAGGTAAAAGGTCCCTAGCGTCATGCTCCACACAAACCAGCCCCTCCACTCTGCCACAGGATTTATTTATCTTGTATTTATCGTGTATGCCCAAGGGCTCAGAACGAGAGGAATTATTCTCTTATCCTTGACTGTGACTACACTACAGAAGGCAAGGAAACAGCTGACTACTGGGTCTTCTAATGCAGCTTAACCTGGTACCATCAGAAACCAAGCTCTCCACATTTCTGCTCCTAAATGATTAAGTAAAATCAATAAACTAACTTATGCTTCTCTCCCCTGTCAAGCCTTTTACTGTCTCCACTAAGATCCAATCTAAAACCAACAAAATTGTCTGACTCCTTTAGTCTTCTTTTATTATTTCTCTAATTAAAACCTATTATCAGAGGCAATTCTGAAACCAAAACATTTTTTACGATTTTAAAATAATAAATACATCGTACTCTAAAAGTTCATGGAAAAAGTTTTTTTTTCCTCTTCCATATTTTTCCTTCTTTCCCTTCAAAACTCTCAGCTATTTTAAAGCTTCTGCCATGAAGCCACACCATTCAATAACTCTCCTGATAGCAAGCATGGAGTGACACATAATGCTGTCAGTCTTCCTCAAGCAGAGCCACCTGACTGCTTTCCCGGGTCCTGCTCCCAAACTGGACTTCAACCTCCCAAGCATGCTCATCACTCAGGGTCACATCCTCAGTGCTACCACCACCAATAACTGGATCACCTAAAACTCTCAGTTTCACAAAGGTCATTCTTATGGCTTCTTTGCTGGCTCCTTTATCCTTGTGTTATCTCTCTAGACATTCTTTTACCTTATCAAGTCCACAGATCTATTCAGTTTACCAGTTTGTTAATGGAGGTCAAGTAACACTCATTTAAAAATGCTGAGAACCAAAATGTGTTTCAGATTTGAAGTTTGTGTATTTCTGTAATGTTTGCATGTTCATGGTGAGTCATCCTGAACACAAGACTTTGATGTAGACATACAATGAACTTATCTTTCATATATACCTCACGCACACAAACCGAAGGTAATTTCCCACATTATTTTTACTGTACCTACATTTTGACTACCACTCCTTACATGAGTTAAGGGCTGAGATTTTCCATTGTGGCATTGTGTCAGAACCCAAAAGTTTCAGACTCTGGAGACATTTGCAGTTCAGTTTAGAGATGCATAACTGTATCTATTTTCACATCTTTAGTCTTTAGGTTTAATGGTCTTTATAGTTTCATCCCTTCAAATATTCATGAATCTTTTCCTCTTCTCTCATTAACATACTCTCCTGACATAGTGCCAGGCAAAAACCGACTTTCTAAACACACACTCAATTACCACAAGTACATATGCACACATCCAGTATCTATGAACTGACACATAAGTCTCATACAATGAATGATACCTAACACTCCTAACTTCGAGTGTGTTATATTATCATCTTGTCTTCCACAACTTCATTCTCCTCTAAAAACTACTTCACACTGGATAAAAAGAAAAACAAAACAACTACTTCATCATGTTATCCCCCAATCTATCAGTTTTAGTTGCTTTGTCCAGGCTTTCCTTAACTTCTCCTTCTCTGCTGTTACTAATGTCTAACTCTACTCATTCTTGTATGCCTTTCTCTTCTCTGTTGTGATTCCACTCTGCTCTGCTAGATCAAATACTGTAACTTTGTAAATGTGCTCTGGAATCTCCTCCAATCCCACCTTATCACTCCAGTCCTTTTTCTCACTTTAAAATAAAAACACCTGAAAGAAATGTTTATAGTTGCCTGCAATCTCACACTTTTCCTTCTCCCTCCCTCTTTTTGGTTTTTCGAGATAGGGTTTCTCTGTGTAACAGACCCCTGGCTGTCCTGAACTTGCTTATGTACACCAGGCTGACCTCCAACTCACAGAGATTTGCCTGCCCCTGCCTCCCAGAGTGCTGGGATTAAAGGGTGTGGTGCGCCACCACACCCGGCCACCAATATAATCAGACTCCCAGTTCTCAAATTCCACCAAGACGGCTCTTCTCAAAATTACCCTAAGTGACCTCAAATTTGTGTGATTAAAGTCAATGATCACCGATCATCTTATGTTCCACCGTAGCAGGTAGCAGTGTCTGACAAAACTGAGCACACTCTTTAAACATTTCTCTCCCAGCTGCTTATTAACTACACTCACTGCTTCCTCTCAGCCTTTACCTACCTCCTCCTCTTCTGCTAATGTACTGCTACATATCACACTTCACGTGCTTAGGTTCCTGTAGGCTTTTAACTAGAGTTCTTTTTCCCTTGTATCATCACACATTTTGACTAGTGGTTGTATTGTGATTTTAAAAGCAAAAAAATAAGCTCTTTCCAGTCTTATCTGTTTCGGTATATATATATATTATCATCTAGTCAAATAACAAAAGCAAAACCAATTTGAAGAGTCATGCTGAATCCTATTTAATAATACACACCATCAGCAAACTGTTGGCTTTACCTCTAAAATAGACCCTGTATCTCCCTTGCCTATCTATATCACCGTCACTCAAGTTCCTTGAGCTCTTATATACACTGTTTATGTAATCCTCTTACTGGATTTCCCAACTCATCCTGAACACCCCTGTTTAACTCAGAGCTTGGTGCTTCTCACTGCAGTGTAAATAACACCAAACTCACTCAGCACATAATAGAAACAACCTTTCTCCAGCTCCTTAGGTGACTTTATTACATACATACATATATGTCCCTTACACTCATTAAGTGATACTAGCATGACTATGTACATACATGTATGTACGTATGCATTCCTTAGACAACCGCTACTTTTCAATTTAGGAACTTCATTATGTTTCCTGTCTGACAAATATATATTTGGAAGCACATCTCCATAATGACTGCTTCCTTTACCTTAAAAAAAATCAATTGTTTAATTTTTTAAAAATCCTTATTATATAAATACACATTTAACCTGTTGCTCACATGACAGTTTTCCTCTTATGTTTCTGTATGAGATCATAACATATCCATATACTCACTGTTGGTCTAGACTAGACTAACCAAACACTGCATTAGCTACTGAGGAAACAGGATCTGTCCTGTTATAGGAAGCCACTGTGCACATTTCAGTCGCTTCTCAGAGGCATACAATTACTGAGACTGCTCTTCTAAGTTACAGCTATAATATGCTTGTGCTAAAGAGGAGTGGCAACAAAGAAAATGAAATGTTTCACTTCTTATGCAGAGTGAAAAAGTTAAGATGAAGTAGAGTGGCTTAACAGTTATCCTTGAGATAAGGAACCAGCTCTCCTCTCTCTTGGTGATGCACTAAAGTGACTATGCATCTAGGAACAAGTGTTGTTCTCTTAATTTCACAAAGACCTTAATATTCTCAAACTCATTTTATGTTTCTCAAGTACAGAAAGTATAATACTCTATGATCATTCAAATATCCCATTTAACTTCCACATAACTAAAAAACTTAAGTATTTAATACAATGTCCTTGTGCCATATTTCCAAATCACTTTTTATGTAGTATCTCTCAGTATCTTTATACTTTAATTTTTTATATGAAAACCAAGTTTAAAAAAAAAGTTCAACATCTTGAGCCCACAATATACCAAGCAAATAAGATGATCTGAGTTCAATCCCAAGATCCCACAATAGAAGGAGAGAATCCCTAAAAGTTGTCTTCTGAACTCCACATGTCCATTGTCCCACACATGCCAGCACTCACACACAAAATTATAAACACACACACAGCAATAAATAGTTTTTTGAAATATGTATTTTAAAAAATCTCAACATCTTCAAATATTTATTTACAAATACATTTTAGGAACAATGAAAAAGAAAATAGAATATAGTGGGGGAACAAGGAGAAAGAATAAAAAGATATTGATCATAGCTTAAGAATCCAGATACTACATACAGAGAATTGAAATCCACACCTCAGGGAACTTATAAGAAAAACAAAAAACAAAAAAGATCAACAATCCAGCAGATTGTTGTCTAACCACACACAGAAAGAAAGGTTGCATTTCAAACAGAAAATAATTATCATAACGCTGAGCCAACAACTCTTTAAATGATATCTATCACAGAAATGTCACTTGTCCCCTTTTAAGGAGGCAAGTTCACATGTACATACAGCAGCCATGAGAACAGTAAACCTGGATGACACATACATGGTCTTTGCTATGAGCACGATAAACAAGCAGCTGGAGTGAAGGAATGAGTCATATCTAAGAGCACAGCACTGAGCAAAAGGTAACACAAATGATCATGCCATCCTCTGAGAAAATAAAGCTAGTCTGACACAACACTAAAACAAAAGCCTTTCAAAGAATGCGTGTACAAAAAGCAAAGCAAATGAGTGACTACCTTCAGAAGGAAATGAAGAATGGGTCTATAAAAAACTTATAAAGACTATATATCTCATTTTCTCTTACAAATAAAAATATCTGTAGTAAATATGTCAGGACTGACATTTCTTCCAAATAATGAGCACATCAATCTTTGTGCCAGTATTCTCCATATTCAACCTTTGAAAAAAGAATTTTAGTGTTTTTCTTCCTAAGTATATGAAGGTATGTACATCCAGATAAACAGCAGTACATATAAAGTATTAGAAGCAGCAAGTGATCTGAAGCAAGGCTAAGATCAATATAAACAAGAACTATACTTTTATAAATAGCATTTAATAATGAAACTACAGAAAACACAAATTGAGAGGTTAGTGAGATGGTTCAGCTAATACAGGCACTTGCCACACAAATCTAACAACCTGAATTCATTCCCTACAACCCACATAAGGTGGAAGAAGAGAGACAACTCTACAAAGTTGTCCCCTGGCCTCCACAAGTGTGCTGTAGTCCACATGCAGCCTCACAAACAAACCATACGCTCACTCAAAGTAAGAATAATAAATAAAAATTTTAAAGGGAAAATATTTTGTTTTTAAAAATCAAATATGTAGAAATAAGTCAAAAATGACTAAGATCCACACACTCAAAAGCATGAAACCCTATGGGGGAGAATTAATAAAAACCAAATGAAAAGTAAGTGTGTTCAAGGGTGATAAGACCTATTATTATAAAGTTTTCTGCATCTCTAAATGGATGCATACATTTACTGGGGAAACACCTGAATCCAGGAAGATTCCAGATTGGTTGCCTTTGTGTAAACACTGATTTGACAGTTTAATTTGGAAATGAAAATGGAAGAACAGCCAGCCTATTCTGTAGAAATACAATGGTAGCCGTCTATGTTACCAGATAGCAAATTATAGTAATTGCAATAGTGTAGAATTGAGCAAGGATATACAAATAATCAAATGGAACAAAATACAGGATCCAGAAATAGATCCACAAATACACTGTTATTTGACTCAGACTCAAGCAGGAGCGAAATTCAATGAATTACACTGGGACACTTAATATCCAATTGGGAAAATAATAATCTGACCCCTATGCTTCAACTCAAACATAAATTCCAAATGGATAGTAAACCCAAAACATGAAAAATAAAACAGAAACACTTCTAGAAGAAAGCACAGAATAATTATTTCAGCCCTTGTTTGAACAGGGAGTGCAGGTACCCATAAATGTTTGACCAAAGAACAATCTTCCTCGACAAGTAACATGATCTTCACCAGGCACACACAGGGTGAGGTGAGAGAAGACTGGTTTAGACTAGTGCAGTTAAGCTGAACCAACCCTGGTGATTAAATGCAGTGACATGTAACAGCCAGAGTATCCTTATATTAAAAAAAAAAAATCTCCTCACTGCCTTTGCCAAATGAAAATTCTTAAATACAACATAAAGAGCATCACCAACAAGGGAAAGAACAAAAAAAAAGGTAAACTTAGCAGAGGGTGGTACCCTATGCTTATAGTCTTAGGTACTGAGGAGACTACAGTGACAGGGTCACTTGAACCCACAATTTGAGATCAGCCTGGGCACCGTTGTGAGATTCCCCCTCAATCTTAAAAAAAGAAAATTGTGTGTGAGGGTATGGTGGCTATTTTTGGTTGTCAATGTGACTACACCTGGAATTAACCAAAACCCAAGCTACTGGGTATACATGTGATAGATTTTTCTTGGTTGGATCAATATACATAGTTCTATCAGTTCTGTTTCTCTAGAGAATCCTGACTAATACCAGGAGTATGCAATATTGACTTCTAGACATGACATGGTTCCTGGACTCTGGAACTCACAGCAGCTACGATTACCTACACAACTCTGTACAAGATTAAGCTTCTCCACACCTTGTCATGGAAAGGAGTGGGGCACTCTGTTCCCTGATGAGTAATGAGCACAGTTAATGGTTGATGAGGGAGTAAAAGACATTTATTTTCAGTAATATAGCCACTAGTAAGGTATCCATACTCCTGTAAACAAACTCTCATCCATGCTCAGGAAAACAACCCTAATGAACTGACACATGCGTGCACGCACACACACACACAACATAAAAACATGAAAAGCCAAACACCTTCATCAGATATCACTGAAACTTCATAATAAAATTAGTTACTGTTGCTAGATCTATGGAGAAGAGATGCAAAGATTCTAAGAGCCAGAGGAGATGGTTGACTCCAAGGAAACAGTATTTTCCAGATACAAGTATGAATTCAGAGACTATGGCAGCACACACACACAAGACCTGTACAGTTTCAAGCCAGACAAAGTCCCGCCATGGAGAAGGAAAAGAAGATGCAGAAGTTCTATTCCTAACCTGTTGGGGTACACTCTGTAAAGTTGTGTCTCTGTTCTTCTTCACCTACCTAAGGCATTTTCTGATTGGCTTTAATAAATATCTGATGGCCAATTAGCTGGGCAAGAAGTGGAAGTGGACTTCCTAGGAGAGAGAAAGGAACTCTGGGAAGAAGAGGAAGGTCTTTCGCCAGGAGGCATGAGAAGAGACTGATGTGATTACAGGCCTGGCACATATAGCTAGCCATATGGATATGGTTGGGTGGTCAGGTTAAGTTAGATGAGCTAGTTTAGAGTCTGCCCAGCTAAGGCCTAAGCCTTAAAATATTAAAAAGCCTTGGTGTCTTTATTTTTATGGCAAAAGGGCAACCAGGGTCTTAAAACACTAACCCACAAACTATTTGCAACTGATTGCTGGGAAAGAGAAAATCAGTTTTCTCCAATGGAGTATCACTGGGTATTACCAACCACACTCTTAGGCAGCCCCCATATTCAGAAACAGGTGGCAAATATAAAATGAGTAAAATGAACTCCATTTGTGTGTGTGTGTGTGTGTGTGTGTGTGTGTGTGTGTGTGTGTGTGTGT